>CM069459.1:52099920-52267295 GCA_035610835.1 Ophiura sarsii | reverse complement strand
GTTTCGAGGTATTCCTTTCACACGCACCGTGCACGTCTTCGGTTCTGTAGCCTACATGTAGTAGGCATCTACGGCTAAATAAAATGTACACACTGTTTTTTAAAAGTGATCTTAGTACGCGTAGTCGATAGTCGGACGACGTACATAGTCTATTTAAGGATGTGGTGGCAGTATGACTATTTAGCAATGTGTGCAAGAAAATATATCGATTGCGAGGACATCCTTATAGTTTCAATTATACATACCGTCCAGTTGAAAATATAACGATTTAGGACGACTGCGTTCGGTGGGCATTTGCCATGTCCCCATAACGTAGTCATGTCCTCATAGCGCGGGCAAATACCGAAAAATGTCCACGTAACGCAGTGATTATAAAAATATACACACACATATATCTTTCTGTTCAGAACAACCAACGATATATTCTTTATGAAGGGAAGTATATGTTTTTGAACGAGTTTTTGATATTTAACTGCTCATAATGCATAATGCTCATAAAAGAGTTGGCGTATGTGCCTGTGCAAAAGAACGCGGTTATTCGAACCAGTAAAGTAGGAAACAAGTCAATGGACTAGCCTATCTTACAATAATTAGTTTATTCCCAACTCAGAATGAACTTTCATTCTAATAAAAATAACTAACAATCTAAATGTTAAATAAAATATCAAAATAAAAACCGGTAGCGTCCGAAATACATCTGAATTTGTGGCGCATTGCTTTGTCACACGGCGTTAATAAATGATCGCAGGTTATTCCATAAAAACAGAGGTTCATGATATTTTCAAAATATAATTGATAAAAGGTAAAACTCTGTAAATATTACAATTTGTTATAGGTTAGTCATGATCAGTTATAGATTGAGATAAGTTGACATAATGAATGAATGAATGTATGATAGGGGAGAGCGGGGAGTGTTCGCCTCATTTTCATTTGAAATGGCCTAGAGAAGTCAATTTTAAAGATTGAATGGACCTATTGACATTACATGAAATATTGATATCTTGGCTACATACGACCACAGTTTTGGAATGAGTAAAGGGTAATGACGTGTACAAAATGGTGAAATTGCCCTGACCCCGGGACAGGCTCGTCCACTTTCCTGGGCAAGTTCGCCAAGGGCTCATAATTAGACTCTATCAAGTAGTATGTATAGAATAGAATCAGTTTTGCCGAATACTCGTTTAGAATTTTATTTTTTTAATAAATACCACATTTAAAATATTATCTTTTAAATTTTAGTGCTACTCCATTCCAGATAGCTATTTTGATAATTACAAATAGGCTACAGGATGTGAATAACAATTTTGAAATCATATAAAATCTAAATCATGTAAATCCCCATTGGCGAACATGCCCCATCATTAAATGGCTAATGTGCCCCATAGCACGCACAATAAGTACATTGACCAGATAACCACGCATGTACCATATACAATGACGGGTTTATAACTGCATCAAATCCATATCCAATCCCCTACCTACCTAATACTGATTTATATTAAAATCCTATTTACGAATATCTTTCGAAAGAAATCAATATCAAAAATGGAAGGAAATCCACTTTCGTGATGTAAAACTGGTTTTTAGATGATATGTTATACGGAGATCTACCATGTTACCATGGGAAGATCGCAACAAACAGGTCAACATATTGTGTGTTTGTTAAATTCGACCAGTGGCCGCAATGATGATAATCCCGTGGTGGGCGAACCTGCCCCTAGGGTGTACACTCCCCGCTCTCTCCTATTCCATGCCATTATGTGGAATGAATATTAATTAAAATGTATGTAAGAAAAAAGAAGAAAAAAGAGAAAAAACATAATTTTCCGAAATTCACACGTAGAGAGCCTTATTTGATAGTCTGAGGCAAGTACACTCAGAAATGACCAGGACCATGACGACGCCACGATGTCTTTGTCCTTCGCAAAAAAATTACTCAATATCTTTAAGGTATAACAAATGATATTCAGAGTGTTATGTTGTATAATATAGTTTCATGTAGCTTTCACAGTTATATTACAGCCTGGGAAGAAAGACTTGGTTACAGACCGCATACGCTGTGTTTCATTTGTTCCCGTGCGCATAGGGTGTATTTTCCTGTACCGGGGTTCCCCGGAAAGAATCCTTATCATCAAACAATCTTACATGAATTTGTAGGGAATACCAATTTGTTGAGGTGAAATCAAAACTAATTGCATTTGCCAACAGCACTATAAATTGCCATTTGTTAATTCCTGGTTCGCGCGGTTTTTGGTTTTCCACTTGGCTCCCCGCGACAATAGGTCGGCTGTTACATTCATCGAAACTCTCCCCTGCGTATTTGTGACCGGTCCGCGGTTGCCTTTCTTGTGTCACAATCCTCCGGGATGTCCTACGATGAGGTAAACTTCTTTATGTTCCTGATTCAATTTTCCAAAATCCAAAATGCTATTATGTTTATAAATACAAAAATATGTTCATGTACGGTTCACAGATTACAGGTTTATGTGTCTTGTTATTATATAAATCACGTCATCATATTTCATGCAAAGTAATTACAAAATTAAATTGATCAGCTTAAATCAATATATTTTTAGTGATTCCCTCTTTTGACGGCTTGCTGCCTTATGAGTAGGGGGTCGGCAATTCTGCGGTCCCCATATAAAATCACTCGATTGTTCATGATAGTACAATCTGATATGCGATATTATTGAAGGTGATTGCCTCTGTGGGCGGCTCGCGGCACCGGAGTAGGGATATTGCTCTCGGCGATTCCCAGTCGAATCACAAACCGCATTCTCTATGCGAACATTTGATTTCAAATAAAATATACACGATTCTCCTGTTGGGTTCTGCCATTCTGCGCTCCCTTAGGAATCGCCAAAATCATTTTATACATGTAGTTAAATTTTGGACAAATTATGTTAAATTAACTATGTTGTAATCAAATTGATTACTATTTTACAAAAAATTATGTTCAATTCTTTGCGATTCATGATTTTGCGATTTGGTGAATAAATCTATAATTTACCTCTAATTAAAAGTAATTACAAAATTAAATTGATCAGCTTAAATACTCGCTTTCCCCGCTCTTTCCTCGAGCTTTTCTCTACTTGTGTTTGGGCAAGAGCCCTTACATGAATTTGTAAGGAATGGGTAAATACGATTTGTTTTCCTGTACTGGGGTTCCCCGGAAAGAATCATTATCATACATTCGTAAATGAATCTGAAAGGAATAGGGACTCAATTCGACATGACTGAATTTATTTAATTTTGCATGGTTTAATACATCAAGTTATTCAATACTTTAACATGCACTATCCAAGGGCTATACATAATACCAAAATTACTCCGAAGTACAATAATAATGATACTATTTATAATGAAAACTTACCCAAGTAAATTATAAACATTACGTGAAACATTGCGAAGGTTGTGACGCTGACACAATATGCAGCAGTTGTTCGTTCGCGTTGTTCAGGTTTTACTCTCAGAATGATTCAAGAACGAACTACGCGTATTTATAAATCACCAGTGTATGTTTTGTAAAGAGCAAGTAGATATATTATTCATTTTCAATTAAGAATATTAAAATGAACATGGATTATTAAAGGCTGTTGGCCTTTCCTTTAACAATTTACTCGCGACAGGCGTTTGCAGATCACATTCCAACATTTTACAAAATATTTCAAAAATGTTGAAATTATTGAATTTTATCACCAGATTTGGAATCACCATGGGAAATGCATTAAAACAAGTACAAACTTGTCTAGTATTGGTTCAGTCATTCTTGAGATCTTGAAAGTTCAGAATGTTTTTTGCAAAAATATGTTTTGTATATGCTAAAACTAAATATGTTAATGTCAGAACTATTGTGTTGTTATCCTGTGACGTGCGTAAAAGTACACATTGACGCGATAATTATGATATTTCTTAAAGAAGCGTATTGCCATTAATTACTCTTTTTCCTAAAAAATGCCAACATTTAAATCATGCACATACAATTAATAACTGTTAGAATGGACACTACATTCTAACCTGGGTTTAGATCAGACCAATGATACACAACCAGTCCCTGGTATAGGCTAGGCTATATGGTGGTTAAATACAAGTACCCCCTCTTGTGATGATTGACACGGGCTTTGTGTTGGTAGAGCCAAATTTGAATAGGTGGATCGAGGTCATGCATATTTGCATATTGATTGGCTAGCCTTCATTATGGTGATGTTTACAGCGGCATGTGTGTGTGATATATCATGAGGATTTCATCAAAGGTTTAGGCCATCCATTATATATTTTCTACAGGTTTGGTCAACAATAATGTTATTATCAATTTGGTGTAAATTTTGTTGAATTTTAGTTGCAACTTTGGTGACATTTACAGTTAAAGAATCTTGTGAACAATGCAGGTTGTACAGTGTATGGAGTGCAGAATTTTGGTACCTGCAATACCTGTGGTTTTGGTGTAGCAATGTCAAGTCCTTTTACCCCCTTCACAATCGAGCAACTTACGGGGGGATGGGATATAAGTAGATGGGGCTCGTGGGGGTGAAGGGTGGTTGTTAGGGGTTAGATAAGGGGTTGAATTATTGAGGGATTTGATGACGTCCAGTGGAATGGGTTCCGTTCGTTGCTTGGTTCGGTCCATAGCTAGATAATCATCGAGCCAGAGGTGAGGGCGGGACGGGGGGGGGGGGGGGGGGGGGGGGGGGGGGGGGGGGGGGTCCATATATATCAAACATGTCGCTTTATATTGTGGCAGGGTCTTTGAGGGGTTTCCTGGGTGACAAAGGGCACCATAGTGAGGTAATGTGTGTTGTATGGCACCAACAGCACAATTTGTGGTATGATAGGTTGGTAATTTTAGCTTGGTCCGAGTTTAAAGTTTTCTCAAATTTGTTATTTAAATTTTCAATTGGGTCAATTTAGTTAATTTGGATTTTTAGTTAATTTAGGTTAATTTATTGGATTTTTACCTAATTTAGGTTAATTGATTGGATTTTTAGTTATCTTAGGTTAATTAATTGGATTTTTAGTCAATTTAGGTTAATTGATTGGATTTTTAGTTAAATTAGGTTAATTGATTGGATTTTTAGTTAATTTAGGTTAATTGAATGGGTTTTTAGTTAATTTAGGTTAATTGATTGGATTTTTAGTTAATTTAGGTTAATTGATTGTATTTTTAATTAATTTAGGTTAAATTATTGGATTTTTACCTAATTTAGGTTAAATTATTGGATTTTTACCTAATTTAGGTTAATTGATTGGATTTTTAGTTATCTTAGGTTAATTAATTGGATTTTTAGTCAATTTAGGTTAATTGATTGGATTTTTAGTTAAATTAGGTTAATTGATTGGATTTTTAGTTAATTTAGGTTAATTGAATGGTTTTTTAGTTAATTTAGGTTAATTGATTGGATTTTTAGTTAATTTAGGTTAATTGATTGGATTTTTAGTTAATTTAGGTTAATTGATTGGATTTTTAGTTAATTTAGGTTAATTGATTGGATTTTTAGTTAATTTAATTAATTGATTGGATATTTAGTTAATTAAGGTTAATTGATTGGATTTTTAGTTAATTTAGTTAATTGATTGGATTTTTAGTTAGGTTAATTGAATTTTTAGTTAGGTTATTTGAATTTAGGTTAATTGATTGGATTTTTAGTTAATTTAGGTTAATTGATTGGATTTTTAGTTAATTTAGGTTAATTGATGGGATTTTTAGTTAATTGATTGGATTTTTAGTTAATTTAGGTTAATTGATTGGATTTTTAGTTAATTTAGGTTAATTGATGGGATTTTTAGTTAATTGATTGGATTTTTAGTTTATTTAGGTTAATTGATTGGATTTTTAGTTAATTTAGGCTAATTGATTGGTTTTTTAGCTAAGTTAGGTGAATTTGATTGGATTTTTAGTTAATTTAATTAATTGATTGGATTTTTAGTTATTTTAGGTTAATTGATTGGATTTTTAGTTAATTTAGATAATTGATTGGATTTTTAGTTAATTTAGGTTAATTGAATGGGTTTTTAGTTAATTTAGGTCAATTGATTGGATTTTTAGTTAATTTAGTTAATTGATTGGATTTTTAGTTAATTTAGTTAATTGTCTGGATTTTTAGTTAGGTAAATTGAATTAGGTTAATTGATTGGGTTTTTAGTTAATTTAGTTTAATTAAATGAGTTTTTAGTTAATTTAGGTTAATTGATTGGATTTTTAGTTAATTTAGGTTAATTGATTGGATTTTTAGTCAATTTAGGTTAATTGATTGGATTTTTAGTTAATTTAGTTAATTGATTGGATTTTTAGTTAATTTAGTTAATTGATTGGATTTTTAGTTAGGTAAATTGAATTAGGTTAATTGATTGGGTTTTTAGTTAATTTAGATTAGTTGAATGAGTTTTTAGTTAATTTAGTTAATTGATTGGATTTTTAGTTAATTTAGTAATTGATTGGATTTTTAGTTAGGTAAATTGAATTAGGTTAATTGATTGGGTTTTTAGTTAATTTAGTTTAATTAAATGAGTTTTTAGTCAATTTAGGTTAATTGATTGGATTTTTAGGTAATTTAGGTTAATTGATTGGATTTTTAGTTAATTAAGGTTAATTGATGGGATTTTTAGTTAATTTAATTAATTGATTGGATTTTTAGTTAATTTAATTAATTGATTGGATTTTTAGTTAATTTAATTAATTAATTGGATTTTTAGTTAATTTAGGTTAATTGATTGGATTTGTAGTTAATTTAGTTAATTGATTGGATTTTTAGTTAATTTAGGTTAATTGATTGTTAGTAATTTAATGGGTTTTTAGTTAATTTAGGTTAATTGATTGGATTTTTAGTTAATTTAGGTTAATTTTAGTTTGTTGATTGGTTTTCACTTAATTCAGGTTAATTGATTTAATTTTTAGTTAATTTAGTTAGTTGATTGGATTCTTAGTTAATTTAGTTAATTGATTGGTTTTTAGTTGGGTTAATTGAATTTAGGTTAATTTATTGGGTTTTTAGTTAATTTAGTTAATTGATTGGATTTTTAGTTAATTTAATTAATTGATTGGATTTTTAGTTAATTTAGTTAATTGATTAGATTTTTAGTTAGGTAAATTGAATTAGGTTAATTGATTGGATTTTTAGTTAATTTGGGTTAATTTTAGTTCGTTGATTGGTTTTCACTTACTTTAGGTTAATTGATTGGATTTTTAGTTAATTTAGTTAATTGATTGGTTTTTCTAGTTGGGTTAATTGAATTTAGGTTAATTTATTTAGTGGATTGGATTTTTAGTTAATTTAATTAGTTGATTTGATTTTTAGTTAATTTAGTTAGTTGATTGGATTTTTAGTTAATTTAGTTATTTGATTGGATTTTTAGTTAATTTAGTTAATTGATTGGATTTTTAGTTAGGTTAATTGAATTTAGGTTAATTGATTGGGTTTTTAGCTAATTTAGGGTAATTGATTGGATTTTTAGTTAATTTAGGTTAATTGAATGAGTTTTTAGTTAATTTAGGTTAATTAATTGGATTTTAGTTAATTTAGGTTATTTGATTGGATTTTTAGTCAATTTAGGTTAATTGATTGGATTTTTAGTTAATTTAGGTTAATTGATTGGATTTTTAGTTAATTTAGGTTAATTGATTGGATTTTTAGTTAATTTAGTTAATTGATTGGATTTTTAGTTAGGTAAATTGAGTTAGGTTAATTGATTGGATTTTTAGTTAATTTGGGTTAATTTTAGTTCGTTGATTGGTTTTCACTTAATTTAGGTTAATTGATTGGATTTTTAGTTAATTTAGTTAGTTGATTGGATTCTTAGTTAATTTAGTTAATTGATTGGTTTTTTAGTTGGGTTAATTGAATTTAGGTTAATTTATTTAGTGGATTGGATTTTTAGTTAATTTATTTAGTTGATTGGATTTTAGTTAATTTAGTTAGTTGATTGGATTTTTAGTTATTATAGTTAGTTGGTTGGATTTTTAGTTAATTTAGTTAGTTGATTGGATTTTTAGTTAATTTAGTTAATTGATTGGATTTTTAGTTAGGTTAATTGAATTTAGGTTAATTGATTGGGTTTTTAGCTAATTTAGGGTAATTTATTGGATTTTTAGTTATTTTAGGTTAATTGAATGAGTTTTTAGTTAATTTAGGTTAATTAATTGGATTTTAGTTAATTTAGGTTAATTGATTGGATTTTTAGTCAATTTAGGTTAATTGATTGGATTTTTAGTTAATTTAGGTTAATTGATTGGATTTTTAGCTAATTTAGGTTTATTGATCGGATTTTTAGTTAATTTAGTTAATTGATTGGATTTTAGTTATTTAGGTTAATTGATTGGATTTTTAGTTAATTTAGGTTAATTGATTGGATTTTTAGTTAATTTATTTAATTGATTGGATTTTTAGTTAATTTAGATTAATTGATTGGATTTTTAAACAATTTTGGTTAATTGATTTGATTTTTAAATAATTTTGGTTAATTGATTTGATTTTTAGCTAATTTTGTTAATTGATGGGATTTTAGTTAATTTCGGTTAATTGATTGGATTTTTAGTTAATTTAGTTAATTAATTGTTTTTTTAGTTGGGTTAATTGAATTTAGGTTAATTTATTTAGTGGATTGGATTTTTAGTTAATTTAATTAGTTGATTGGATTTTAGTTAATTTAGTTAGTTGATTGGATTTTTAGTTATTATAGTTAGTTGGTTGGATTTTTAGTTAATTTAGTTAGTTGATTGGATTTTTAGTTAATTTAGTTAGTTGATTGGATTTTTAGTTAAATTAATTAGTTGATTGGATTTTTAGTTAATTTAGTTAGTTGATTGGATTTTTAGTTGTTAAGTTAGTTGATTGGATTTTTGGTTAATTTAGTTAGTTGATTGGATTTTTAGTTAATTTAGGTAATTGATTGGATTTTTAGTTAGGTTAATTGAATTTAGGTTAATTGATTGGGTTTTCAGCTAATTTAGGGTAATTGATTGGATTTTTAGTTATTTTAGGTTAATTGAATGAGTTTTTAGTTAATTTAGGTTAATTGATTGGATTTTAGTTAATTTGGTTAATTGATGGGATTTTAGTTATTTAGGTTAATTGATTGGATTTTTAGTTAATTTAGATTAATTGATTGGATTTTTAAATAATTTTGGTTAATTGATTTGATTTTTAGTTAATTTATTTAATTGATGGGATTTTAGTTAATTTAGGTTAATTGATTGGATTTTAAGTTAATTTAGGTTAATTGATTGGATTTTTAGTTAATTTAATTAATTAATTGGATTTTTAGTTAATTTAGTTAATTGATTGGATTTTTAGTTAGGTAAATTGAATTAGGTTAATTGATTGGGTTTTTAGTTAATTTAGGTTAATTTTAGTTCGTTGATTGGTTTTAGTTAATTTAGTAGTTGATTGGATTTTTAGTTAATTTAGTTAATTGATTGGATTTTTAGTTGGGTTAATTGAATTTAGGTTAATTAATTGGGTTTTTAGTTAATTTAGTTAGTGGATTGGATTTTTAGTTAATTCAGTTAATTGATTGGATTTTTAGTTAATTTAGTTAGTTGATTGGATTTGTAGTTAAATTAATTAGTTGGTTGGATTTTTAGTTAATTTAGTTAGTTGATTGGATTTTTAGTTAATTTAGTTAGTTGATTGGATTTTTAGTTAATTTAGTTAGTTGATTGGATTTTTAGTTAAATTAATTATTTGATTGGATTTTTAGTTAATTTAATTAGTTGATTGGATTTTTAGTTAATTTAGTTAGTTGATTGGATTTGTAGTTAAATATATTAGTTGGTTGGATTTTTAGTTAATTTAGTTAGTTGATTGGATTTTTAGTTATTTTAGGTTAATTGAATGAGTTTTTAGTTAATTTAGGTTAATTGATTGGATTTTAGTTAATTTTGTTAATTGATGGGATTTTAGTTATTTAGGTTAATTGATTGGATTTTTAGTTAATTTGATTAATTGATTGGATTTTTAGTTAGTTTAGATTAATTGATTGGATTTTTAAATAAATTTTGGTTAATTGATTTGATTTTTAGTTAATTTAGTTAATTGATGGGATTTTAGTTAATTTAGGTTAATTGATTGGATTTTAAGTTAATTTTGGTTAATTGAATGAGTTTTTAGTTAATTTAGGTTAATTGATTGGATTTTAGTTAATTTGGTTAATTGATGGGATTTTAGTTATTTAGGTTAATTGATTGGATTTTTAGTTAATTTAATTAATTGGTTGGATTTTTAGTTAATTTAGATTAATTGATTGGATTTTTAAATAATTTTGGTTAATTGATTTGATTTTTAGTTAATTTAGTTAATTGATGGGATTTTAGTTAATTTAGGTTAATTGATTGGATTTTTAGTTAATTTAATTAATTAATTGGATTTTTAGTTAATTTAGTTGATTGATTGGATTTTTAGTTAATTTAGTTAGTTGATTGGATTTTTAGTTAATTTAGTTAGTTGATTGGATTTGTAGTTAAATTAATTAGTTGGTTGGATTTTTAGTTAATTTAGTTAGTTGATTGGATTTGTAGTTAAATTAATTAGTTGGTTGGATTTTTAGTTCATTTAGTTAGTTGATTGGATTTTTAGTTAATTTAGTTAGTTGATTGGATTTTTAGTTAATTTAGTTAGTTGATTGGATTTTTAGTTAAATTAATTATTTGATTGGATTTTTAGTTAATTTAGTTAGTTGATTGGATTTTTAGTTAATTTAGTTAGTTGATTGGATTTGTAGTTAAATTAATTAGTTGGTTGGATTTTTAGTTAATTTAGTTAGTTGATTGGATTTTTAGTTAATTTAGTTAGTTGATTGGATTTTTAGTTAATTTAGTTAGTTGATTGGATTTTTAGTTAAATTAATTATTTGATTCGATTTTTAGTTATTTTAGTTAGTTGATTGGATTTTTAGTTAATTTGGTTAGTTGATTGGATTTTTAGTTAATTTAGTTCGTTGATAGGATTTTTAGTTAATTTAGTTTTGATTTGATTTGAGTTATGGTTAAATGGAGGAATGGTTAAATACGATGTTTTTTCCTGTACCGGGGTTCCCGGAAAGAATCATTATCATCAAACATTCTTAAATTAATTTGCAGGGAATGGGTAAATAGAGTGTGTTTTCCTGTACCGGGGTGTCCTGGAAAGAATCATTATCATAAACTATCTTACATAAATTTGTAGGGAATTGGTAAATACGGTGTGTTTTCCTGTACCGTGGTTCCTCGGAAAGAATCATCATCATCAAATATTCGTAAATGAATCTGAAGGGAATAGGGACTCAATTCAATTGATATGTTATGCTACATGACTGGATTTATTTAATTTTGCAGGGTTTAATAAATCAAATTATTTAATTCTTTAATTTGCACTATCCAATGACTTTATACAATACCAAATTTACTCCCAAGTACAATAATAATGATTATAATTATAATGAAAACTTACCCAAGTAAATGATAAACATTACGTGAAACATTGCGAATGTTGTGGCGCTGACACAATATGCAGCAGTTGTTCGTTGTTCAGGTTTTACTCTCAGAATGATTCAAGAACTAACTACGCGTATTCATAAATTCACAAGTGTTTGTAAAGTGCAAGTATATATATTATTCATTTTCCATCTTAGAATATTGATATGAACATGGAATATACATTATTAAAGGGTGTTGGCCTACCCTTTAACACTTTACAGGTGGCAGGCGCCTGCAGACGACATTCCAAAATGTCACTAAAAGTTTCAAAAATGTTTAGATTATTTTATTTCATCACCAGATTTGGTATCACCATGAGAAATGCATTACAATAAGTACAAACATGCCTAGTATTGATTCCGTAATTCTTGAGATAGACCTTGAAAGTTGAGAAAAGTTTTTGCAATAAATATGTTTTGATGTTTAAAAACTGCGTGGAAAGTATTAATGTCAGAATTTGTTTGTTGTTATCCTGTGACGTACACAAAAGTTCATAATTCTTAAATCTTGTAATGTTATTATCAGTGCAATTAGTTTTGGATTGCAAATTTGTCGTCAGTGCAATTTCATATTTATAATGCTCGCTCTTTATATCTAGTATTTTTATATTTATTCAATAACTATTGTGTTTTATCATATATCAATTGATTTTTAAAGGTGTATGTTCCGATCACTTTGTTGAGGCTATGATTTTTGTTCACATCAAGATATTTTGACATCAGAAGAATCCCAATATTTTTCTCAGTATGTCTGTTAAAACTTAAACTGTTAAACCAGAAATGTTCAACTTAGAAATTATAGACAAAAATGTGGTGAATGACTGTCAAAGGTGGTTAACCACCCACCAGTTTGTGTGCTACTCAATGGACAACTTTATTGTGACCTAGTGCTTCTAAAAATAGAACCATTGGAGTTATGCAACTCAAACATCGGAATTCGACAATTTTAAGAATGACCTTTCATGTAAAATAGAAAACATCAAGTTAAAAATCGGGCCCGCAATCAGAACATCTACCTTTAATAAGTTTGTATGCATTTGTAAATTAAGATTTCTATATTTAATATTGTAAATGATACCAATTCATTACTTCATGAACGATCGCGATAGCTGCGTATCAAGTGCGTTCCAATCAAATTAATCGTTAGATGATAACGCGCACGCCGAGCGCAGGTTACTAATAATTGCCCGAAAGTACTGCGCCAAAGTGTTCGATTGTTTTGATCATTGACCGACCAATCAAATTAAAGCCTCACGCTCCTGAACTGAATATCCAATGAGTTATGAGGCAACACGATTAAAGCTTATTTCTGATTGGTTGAATGATAAAAATGTATGACCCGACTTGGACTGTTTCAAAAACTAAGAAGGGGTGGACAAAATAAACAGAAAACTAATTAATTATTAGCGCAATAATATCGGTACAAATCAACGATTTGGATAGTATGCATCTTTTTCAGTAATGAATAAGAATAACGACTGCTTAACAACTGTTTTCGTGAATTTGTTTTGAAATCCTCGGTTGTTGTTCTGGTCATTCGGAATTGTCCCTCGGGACAATTCCTCAGACCAGAACAAAAACCTCTGATTTCAAAACAAATTCACGAACACATACGCACTCCTTATTCTCTAAACAACGGATCGAGGTCATTATCCTGAATCATAATCGTCATCTAAAGTCGCGTCTTTTCCACAATTAATTAATTGCATTACTCGTATTTAAATAAACGTATACTGAAATAGTACAGGGTGTCCCAAAAGTTTCGAAAACATTTTAAAGATTTGTATCTCTCTTTAAATAAGTTGCAGTACCAACTGAAATATATTTTTTACGCGCTGAAATGTTGTTCAATTTGCTGGACGCACTGTGTAAGTCACTGTAATCACATACCGCATATTCCTCACATTCCATTCACGTGAATTTGTTTCAAAAAAGGTTTTCATTTATTAAATGTTGTATACAACATTAATAATGTTCATAATAAGGATTATATCACTCTGAAATTAAAAAAGAATCATTGTAGGGAACCTTTCTTCCAAACCTCTTTCCCTTTATCGCATCCTTGACTTTATTCAGGTCATTATACTACGATTTTATATGAAAGTGCAGTTAACAGTTCGGGAAACTTTCGTCTGTATTTTGGCAACACATATAGATGTTATTGTAAGTTTGGTACAGCAATAATTCTATAAGTATAAACCATATCTTATCAGTGACGACCAGTCTGGTTTTATGTCGGGAAGATTTATTGGAGAAAATATTTGACAAGTTTATGATATCATAGATTACACTGAATTAAACAATATTCCTGGTCTTCTTCTTTTAGTAGATTTTGATAGATTCTTTGAAATCAAAGCAGGTTGCCGGCAGGGAGATGGTCTATCCCCATACATTTTTCTAATATGTTCCCAGATCTTAAATATTGCTATTAATAACAATGATGATATTCGTGGTATAAAAATAAACAACATGGAATATAAAGTTTTGCAATATGCCGACGACACCACTATTATACTGGATGGGACTGAAAACTCACTTTTGGAAACTCTTAAGAGTGACATTCTGATAGACTCATGCAGGGGGAGGAACACGAAGGTTGGCATATTTGGTTCATGTTTTGTATATTGAGTGAGTGCCCCAAGTTATGACCAGTGGTGAAATAATACAATTCTCCTACCCCCATAGGCTAAGATTCATGACAATAATAAAAGTAGTACATTGGATGAGTCCAAACGAGCAGAAAGGTACTGCCAATGAGAATCAAACTTCTCATGAGGTAAATTAGTACCCTCCGCTTTGTTAATATGATAAGATGTGTGAAAAAAGTTATTGGGTTAGTCTATTTTTTCAAAGGGGTGTTTTCCTATTTTCGTGTTTTCAGGAAACTTTAAAAAATGCAATTATTGGACAAAATTTTAATTTAAAAAAAAAAAACTTTCAGATTTTTTTAAATTTTAAATTTTAACATTATAATCTATTTATATCATTGCTTAATACAATTTAAAAGTCAAAATAATGGTAACCCCTCTGATTCAGTATAAAACAACCTCAAAAAGACAAGCAGTTTTGTAAAAGTATAAAAATGCACATTTGTAATTATGATGTAAAAGCTGAATGCAAACTGCTTATCCACACAAATTTGTAATTATGCTGAGTTTTCTTCAAACGGTTTGTGTAATAATCTTTTTTATTTATATGCAACTACTCGTTGGACACAAAGTAGGGCCAACATAGTCCTTTTATGTCATTAACCTTTGTTTATAGGTCATACCATTTTATTGGAGGGGTGTTTTTGTCAATACATTATCTAAATTGCACTAAAATAGATGCCTTGTTGATCGTTAAGTTAAATAACGGGTTGTTTTCTCGGGCCACCCACTCTAATATACCACTAACCCTACACCACTCACCCCACACCACAACACCCCAACCAACCCCAACCCTACCCCGACCCAACCCACTCCACCACTCCTTAAAACGGAGTGTCAAGCAACAGGGTTATGCATTTCAGGGTGAGCTATTGCTGAAGAGCTGAAACTATACCTGTAAGGATAATCACTGAGTAGCATCATCAGCAAATGTTTTCAACACCCCCACCCCACCCCACCCCACCCCACCCCACCCACCCCATTAAGAGATCTACTCAATTCACCATCCATCTATATTCCCTCCTGTAAACATGGAAAAGATTATTTGGTGAACATTCTGAAACTATGGTAACAGAGAGTATACTAGGTAGTTGAAACACATGTGAAACTGAAATCCGACTCCAAGGCCTTGACCGTCTCAAACCATGATAGACCCAACCAAACAATTCCACTGTTTTTTTAGACATTTGAGAGGGGGTCTTAGGTTAGTAGTTTACCCCCCTCTCAACAACTAACCTAAGACCCTTAGATTTTTGGCACCAAAATGAATTCAAATGATCTCTCATCCCCTGTAAACAACTTATCCACTATCCTCCTGTATCTAAAACTGATTTTTAGGACATTTGAGAGGAGGTCTTAGGTTAGTAGTTTACCCCCCTCTACTAACCTAAGACCGTTGGATTTTTGGCGCCAAAATGGATTCAAATGATCTCTCATCCTCTCTAAACAACTTATCCACTATCCTCCTGTATCTAAAACTGATTTTTAGGACATTTGAGAGGGGGTCTTAGGTTAGTAGTTTACCCCCTCTCAACTACTAACCTAAAACCCTTGAATTTTTGGAGCCAAAATGGATTCAAATGATCTCTCATCCTCTCTAAACAACTTATCCACTATCCTCGTATATCTAAAACTGATTTTTAGGACATTTGAGAGGGGGTCTTAGGTTAGTAGTTTACCCCCCTCTCAACTACTAACCTAAGACCCTTGGATTTTTGGCGCCAAAATGGATTCAAATGATCTCTCATCCTCTCTAAACAACTTATCCACTATCCTCGTGTATCTAAAACTGATTTGTAGGACATTTAAGAGGGGGTCTTAGGTTAGTAGTTAACCCCCCTCTCAACTACTAACCTAAGACCCTTGGATTTTTGGCACCAACATGGATTCAAATGATCTCTCATCCTCTCTAAACAACTTATCCACTATCCTCGTGTATCTAAAACTGATTTGTAGGACATTTAAGAGGGGGTCTTAGGTTAGTAGTTAACCCCCCTCTCAACTACTTACCTAAGACCCTTGGATTTTTGGCGCCAAAATGGATTCAAATGATCTCTCATCCTCTCTAAACAACTTATCTACTATCCGCTTGTATCTAAAACTGATTTTTAGGACATTTGAGAGGGGGTCTAATCTAAGGTTAGTAGTTTACCCCCCTCTCAACTACTAACAACCTAAGACCCTTGGATATTTGGCACCAAAATGGATTCAAATGATCTCTCATCCTCTATAAACAACGTATCTACTATCCTCTTGTATCTAAAACTGATTTTAGGACATTTGAGAGGGGTTCTTAGGTTAGTAGTATACCCCCCTCTCAACTACTAACCTAAGACCCTTGGATTTTTAGCGCCAAAATGGATTCAAATGATCTCTCATCCCCTCTAAACAACTTATCCACTATCCTCGTGTATCTAAAACTGATGTTTAGGACATTTGAAAGGGGGGACTTAGGTTAGTAGTTTCCCCCCTCTCAACTACTAACCTAAGACCCTTGGAGATCTGGCGCCAAACTGGATTCAAATGATCTCTCATCCTCTCTAAACAACTTATCCACTATCCTCTTGTATCTAAAACTGATTTTAAGGACATTTGAGAGGGGGTCTTAAGTTAGTAGTTTACCCCCCTCTCAACTACTAACCTAAGACCCTTGGATTGTTGGCGCCGATGTATCAGAACTGCACCCAGGATTGACAACCGCTCTTATCATAGATGGGATGTATTGCGTGAGAATATTGCCTTTCAAGAAAGATGTTCCTTTTCCTGAAGTAGCGAAGCGATATCAAGAACAGATATTGCTTAATATACCATCAGACACCAAAGCCATTCACTTTTGTGCAGACAGGTATATTAGCAACAGCCTGAAAACATCTGAACGAGGTCATAGGGCAACTATAACCGGATCTGAAACCAAAAAGATTTATGATGTCAATGACAATTACAGAACCCCTGAACCAAAGACATTCTTTAAGGTATCAGAAAATAAAGCCGCATTGCTCAACTACTTATGTGAAAATTGGGTAGCAGAATAATCCACAGCTTGGAACCGTGAAATAATACTTGGCAGGAGGATTCAATGATGCAAAGAAGAGTGTGTTAATTTAAAATGGCCATATCTCTGATGTACCAGACCTAGAGTCAAACCAGGAAGAGGCAGACACACGTATGATATTGCATGCCATATATGCTACTCAAGATGATGGTGTGAAACGCATTGTCGTGCATGCAAATTTCAGTGATGTAATAGTTCTCAGCATATATTACTACGCGACATACTTAAAAGATTTAAATCTTCAAGTGATGTGGATCAGAACCCAGCAAGATAGCAGATCTACCGATACACGAGATGGTAAATAAGCTTGACGATGAACTATGCCGTGCACTTTCTTCATTCTTCATAGCATTAGTGGTAGGGACATTACAAGCTACCCATACTTTACCGGGAAAAGGTCATGGCTACAGAGATCCAAAGAGGTAGAGCTGGATTTAATAGCCGGGTTTGCTGAGGAGAATGAGTATAAGTTGACTGAAGACATCGTCAACCAGGCAATGAAATTACTCATAACAGTATACAGTAAAGCTGGCGATGACTCTCTTTTCTCTTCTCTAGAAGAAATCAGGGCACATAAATTCTTGAACAAGAATAACAGTGTTAAAAATACTGCCTCCTACAGAAGGTGCATTTATGCAGCACTTAAAGCGTGCTGCATTCGCAACAATCATTGACAAGACAGCACACCAAGCGGAACAAAATCTCCCTTTAGCAGAAGAATATGGCTGGACTTTGAAAGACGGTATGTTTGTACCCACTACAATGACAATATCCTCATCGCCACAGGATATCAGGGAATATCATGCGGCTGCAAGAGTGTGCCTTTCTGCAGCAAGAACTGTGCATGTGGAAAGCAATCAGTTGCATGCTACATAGGATGCAAGTGCAAAGGCTATCCTTCCATATGCAGTCGTGCAATGCATGCTGAAAAAGTAACTTTGGAAAGTAATGACACTGACAGTAGCAGTAATGATGAGCATGAATCTGACAATTAAAGATTATGAACAATAAATACTGAAGATGCTGTGCAGGTTGAAAACATGTATGTTGTATAACTCTAGGATATGCATATTATGATGCACTGATTATATAGCGTTATCCGATGAAACTTCACGTATTAAGATAGGGTTCATTCATTTTTTTTGTAATATTATGAAAAGGAATGGTATGACCAAAGAACTATAACAATATGACATGTTCAGCATCAAATTTGCTTTCATTTCGTCGGTCTCATCACATACTGATCTATTCGAGAGATTATGAATTTTTGAGAAAATCTGTTTTTAGTAATATTGTATCGTGCTCTTTCAATATCCCAAGTTACAGACCCCAATTCTGTTTAATTAATGAGATATAAGTCCTTGAATATGGTGTATTTGCTGTTTTTTACATTTCAGCGTTTCATATATATAGCGCTATTCCATATAGAATAGGATATAACGTGGACGACACATCACGCTATTTGAACATCGCAAATTACACGCGTTTCACATACAGATCTATTCCATGAGCTATTTGAACATCGCAAATTCTACGCGTTTCACATACAGATCTATTCCATGAGCTATTTGAACATCACAAATTCAACGCGTTTTACATATAGATCTATATGCGCTCTATACGAGAAATCATCGTAAACTATTTGAACAACGCAAATTCTACGCGTTTCACATAGAGATCTATATATATGTGGTCTATACGAGAAATCATCGTAAATAATGGAAACAAATATTTTCACATACAGAGCTATAAGTTTGGTACCATTTTAATCAATGATATTCAAAAGATTAGCACACAAAAATGACCTAAATAGAAAGTACCAAGGGTCCTCTTCATGTATATCCTATCTAGGAATATTGGTTAAGAAATAGGGCAAGTTTGAAGCCAAATCTGACGACAGGATTTTCAATCTCGATTTTCTCGAAAAGCGTGTTGCGTCGAATAGATCTGTATGTGATGAGACCGACGATTTGATACCAAACACGATATGGTTCGCTGAAATTTTCAAAAAAACTGACCCCCCTGAACTTTGACCACCCATTTCCTACCTTTGTGCACCCGATTTTTTAGGTTGTCCACCCTAGGGGTGTTGTATAGGTCCTAATGGTTATCTGTATAACCAACAACCTTTTACAGCACGGGGGTACAGGGGGGGGGGGGGGGGGGGGGGTATAAATACTTGATTTTGCCCCCTAGGTACATATTAATTAGCTGGACTTAGTCATTTTTTGATTGCGGTCAGTGAAACTGGTCAAAATGACCAATTTCACTAGGTAATTTATGAAATATAAATTTACCATATTTAAAAAAAATTTAACATGGTATATAGATATTCAATTGTTAAGAAATATGTGTAAATGGTGTTTTGAATGTTACATTATTAACAAACAGAGCTCTCTAAATCCTGAAAATTCTATTTTTAGGGATTGTTACTGTTTTCGGCCATTTTCGGAGTATTTCAGAACACCATAACACAAGAACGCATTGACCGATTATCATAATTCTTTTTGGAAAATAAATCTTTAATTGCAATCTTTCATTTGATATTGTACATGTCTCAATTATATGAATGTTATCTGGGCTATGCCTATTAATAAGCTGTATTTTATTTCAATATTGAATAACCGAACGGGCCACACTTTAGTCCGATCATCTATAAAAGACCGATTTTATCTTTGCTCTGCTGAATTCACGAAATAATAACAATGCTTTGTCACTATTTTGCATTTAATGTATGAAAATAGTATCTGGTTAAGTTTAATGTGTATTTGATATGTCTTATTAATTAGCTATTGTGTCCTATATATGTACCCGCTTGTTTGTTAATATCCTCAACTTTTGTTAGGTTTAAAAAATGCAGTATTTCTACCAAAATAGTCATTATTACTGTCTGGCTCCTAGTTGAACGTAAACACAAGTTAAGTTAGCGACGGGTTTTAGGTCCGCGTTAAGAACGAGAATACGGCCCTAGTATAAAACCTTGTCGATGTAAAGAAACTGAGAGCATACGAACCTTTACTGGGAAACAAAAGCCCGAGTCCATTATATATCCACACAGAGTCGGTAAGATGTCATGGACATTCTTATAATACATTAGTTTGGACAAAGGATGACAAATCAATTCACGAATGAATGACATACAATCAAGTTCGAGGGGGAAAAAAACTGATACCGATTTTGTTTACATTTTTTTTTAGAAAATAGGCTATGAGGTTTGCTATTTTTCTTTATTTTTTTTTGCTATTTTTTTGTTGTTGCTTACGGAGAACTTGTTTAAACCTTTTTTTTTAAAATCCCCTCACCCCCCACCAAAAAAATATCAAAAAAAAAAATCCAAAAAAAGAAAGAAGTTTTTTAGCCCAGCGCATAGACCTACGCGTCGTAGCTCATTTCACATACCAATGCAGGCGGGCTTCTGAGACAGACCTTCTTCTTTGTTTGGCCTTAGCACTCTTATATTTTATTATAACAATTGCGAATAGTTTATCCTCTTTGGATATTGCAACAGGCATGTCATTGATCAACTGAATAATATCCGTTATTCTCCCAACGTTGACAACTGAGAAGTCGCTACCAGCTAGTCAATAGTCTGCATATAGGCCTAAGTATTATTTCAGTGGATTGATTTTGAGAAAAAAAGCAAGTGTAAACATAAAAAACCACTTTGTCTTTGTCTTATTTTTATTTTATTTTTTTATTTTTTATTTTTTATTTTTTATTTTTTATTTTTTATTTTTTATTTTTTATTTTTTATTTTTTATTTTTATTTTATTTTATTTTTTTTTTAATTTTTAATTTTAATTTTTAATTTTTAATTTTATTTATTTAATTTTTAATTTTATTTTTAATTTTTTTAATTTTAATTTAATTTTTTTTAATTTTTAATTTTAATTTTGTTTTAATTTTAATTTATTTTATTTAGTTCTTTATTCAATGATACATAATATAATTGTACAATAACATCAATATTTACAAACTAATATTAATAATAGCAAGTATGTACAATGTGATAATCGATTAAAAACACTGAATTATAATATTTAATATTGTTTATATATACACCTAGCAACAAAAGTCCCTGACCAGGTGCATTGAGGTTGGCTTATTCAAAATAGATAATCGGTACCAAAAATCTGAAATAAACATTATATGAGCAAATTTCTTCTCCGCAGTTTGATACCTCATTCAACAAAATCGAATGGATACTTTTAAAGTTATGGCGATTTCAATGAGCGCGCATAACAACAGCAAAGTTGCACTAGGTATAGGAAATCATTGATTTGTGTGTGGCTGTTCAGTTCACCCGTTATTCAGGGGTTGTTTAAATTTGTAAACAACTTTTTTAATTTTTTTTTACTGTGTATATATCGCGATGAGACTACCATTTTCTAAGCGAGTTTATAAATTGAAATACATTTTTAGGTTAAGTGTGATAATTTTTACATTAAACATAAGCTTTGCAATTTCAAATAGTGATTATATTTTTATCATTATCTCAGAGATAAGAAACTTATTTTATAGTTGAGTATAGCTAAAAAGTTTGTAATTGGAACTGAACATAGTGTATGACTGTGGAACATTAAACCTGTCCTAGTCTTCATTGATCAAGAATGTCACGATAATCATATCACAATGATTGTTTCAGACATATCAACTATCTTATGACTTAATAATAATATTAATAATTATAGGTCTCCATCAAATGTGTTGCAGTATGACCGCAGACTACACAGACTTTATACGTAGCTCAACATGTGAAATCAAATCCAAAAAATAAAGCCGTGACACATTTTATGGTGTCTGTCATTTTTCAGGCTAAATTGCTGGCAATTTTGTTGACCGGTTAGCTACACAGACTTTATACGTAGGTCAAAATGTAAAATCATATCCAAAAAATCAAATCGGGATACATTTTATTGGTGTCCGTCAAAATGTGAAATCAAATCCAAAAATAAAGCCGTGACACATTTTATGGTGTCTGTCATTTGTCAGGCTAAATTGCTGGCAATTTTGTTTCTCCGTCAATATGTTGCGGTTTGAACGGTTAGCTACACAGACTTCATGCGTAGCTCAAAATGTGAAATCATATCCAAAAAATAAATTCAGGACACATTTTATGGTGTCCGTCAATTTTTATGCTAAATTGCCGTAGACTTGAAATCAAGTCCTTATTTTCTCCCCCACCACACACCTCTTGTCTACCACCATTCATTTGATACCAGTACAGCGGTCCTATGCCAATCTACTCTTGTCGCGCGCGATCTCGCTGTGACCATGCTGTGACTATCATACGCCAACATAAACCGCTGTATTAACCATAAGGACTTGAAACAGTCGTAATTGGTATTATGTAACACATGCACGTGCGTTCTGGCCGGCACACGAGGTCGTTTCATGACAAGGGTCACTGGTAGATCTCATTATATTGTGGGAACAAATAAAATGTCTCAAGAGATAACGTTTAATTCTGGACAGATTTGGGACCATTTTACAGTACTTATTGTTCTATTGCATGTCCATATGAATTATTTAACCTACGTTTTTAGGTATTTTGTTATACCTATATGCACAAAGAGTAATAAAATGCGTGATAAATAAATGAATAGTATTCCTAACTACCCTACTCAACATAATGGAATCAGCCGTATAACGACCCATTTATCGCAATCGAGCCGTACAGTTGTGGAATGTTGTTTACGAATTTCCCGAAGGAGGAGGGGTATCTAAGGCCAAATAAAATAATGAGTTTCTATTCCTAACTTTTGGAATACACGAATATAATAAGGGCAGTTTTAAATGAAAAAATGAAAACAATGCCAAATATGCAATGCGAAACAGTTATTGATGAGATCCACTGAGTTTTTACTTGTTCAAACTTTTACCTCACACAATTTTCGGTATACTCAATTTTCCCTTATACACAAACTCTCCACAAATAGCCTACTTATGATACGATTTGCAAAGCTATAGGATATGTTTATAAGCTTTTAAACTTCTGAAACATTTTATTTTTAAAGTTATGACTGAAAGTTTGCAAAATAAAGATAAAATTGCAAGATCTTCACAAAAGGAAACGGGAAGGGTCGTGAAACATGTAATTATTATTTTTTATTTGGCCTAATGATAATTGGTTTTTAGTTGTATGCAAACCCAACTTAAATGTGCTATACATGTAGTAATTTGCTATTGCCTACCAAATAAAAAAAATGGGAAACAGAACATCTAAACAAACAGAAAAATATGTTATTTTATATGGTTAAATTACGTAAGGGGTTATTTTCGCACGCTTAATTTTTCACGCATTGCAGCTTTTCAAGAGCTTTGTATGTTTTTGGTTTTGTTATTTTGTGTAGCTTCATCACAACATGATCACACATACTCAGATTTATACGCAAAATAAATATATTCACGTGTTATTATTTTCGCAGTAGTTGGTGCGATCGCGAAATAAATGTACACAGAAAGAAAAAAAGTGAGTCTTCATCGAAAAATGAGTCATTTTGTCCGTGTAGTGACACACTATGGCTCAAAATGAGTCATTTTGTCCGTGTAGTGACTCATTTTACGATGATGACTCACTTTTTTCTTTCTGTGTAGCCACCAAATTTTCAAAATTTACATTGGCCCGGTCGTCCAGTCGAGACACTTCACGCTGTGAAACTGCACCGTTCACCTTAAAACCACATGTTGTACATGCACTCAATTTTGACCACTACTAAGTGTAATTTGAACTCGTGTGATTGGTTCAGTGCTAAACAGCACTCAGATTCTTTGTATTATATTGAATTACCAATTACAACTGTTCCAAGGCGCTCTGCCCGAGCCGCTGCGCGGCTCGGGCATCGCTAGCGACTTCGTCGCTAGCAGCAGCTTCGCTGCTGCACTAGCCGCTCCGCGGCTGTCTGTGTGCAGAGTATAAAGTGATTGCATTGCAATAAAATATCGGTCAAAAGTACACACCAAATCGCACCAAATGGGTTTGAAAATCGAGAAAAAAATCCAAATCTGAGGGGGGGGGGGGGGGGGGGGGGGCATCAGACTCCCCCTGTTCGAGCTTTTAAACCATATATACTTACATCAAGAAAATATCAGTATATGGTCAACGTCTTTATTGCATTGATACAAAACAAAATATTGATTGGAAATGAAGTGGTGGCTTTTCGATAAAATATTGGTCAAAATGTTGGTCAAAAGAATACACTAGATCGCGGAGCGCAGCACTGTTCGCAGCACCGCTTTGGTGACACTTTTGAAAATATCGAAATAATGCATCCCCCCTAACAACTTCCTGGATCCGCCCCTGTCCCTTTCCCCCGAGAACCAACAAGTGACTTTGATACAATATGTAAAATGTTATTATCTAAACATGTGCAAAGCGACATCTTGGTTCTTGGGGGCGAAGCATCCTTTCTTTCTTTCTTTCAATTCGTAGGGGGGAACATCCCCCTCAGATTCCGCCTGTTCGAGCTTTTAAAACACATATAATATACTTAAATCAAGAAAATATCTTCTTTATTGCATTGATAAAAAACCAAATATTGATTGGAAATGAAGAGGTGGCTTTTCGATAAGGTACCAGATCGCGGAGCGCGGAGCGCGGTTCGCAGGTGACACTTTTGAAAATATCCAAATAATGCCCCCTACCAAATTCCTGGATCCGCCCCTGTCCCTTTCCAACTGAGAACCAACAAAGTGACTTTGATACAATATGTAAAATATTATTATCTAAACATGTGCAAAGCGGCATCTAGGTTTTTTGGGGCGAAGCATCCATAAACAACTGTTCCTCTTAACAGAATTGCCACTGTATGTAGAAAATACAAGCTGCATACATAATTTCTAGCTAAATTGGCCTGGGAAAATCTATCAATTTGAAAGGATGGCTATTCATGATGTGGAATGTGGCTTGCATCGTTGTTGATTCAATTGGCGTGTATGGATGCACTAATCCAAGTCATAGAAACAGTAATGAATACAGCCAATATACGGCTGCCCTGAGGATTCTTGAATAAAAAGACAATATGGATAATGTTGTCATTGAATACTAAGCAATATGGGAGCTATTAAACACACAACTTATTATGGTTCTCTGGTTTAGGCCTAATATGTTTGTAACCAAGTAGCCTTATGAACTTTACTCCCTCTAAATATGTTATTTATATGAGTTTTTAGACCATTTAAAGATGTTTCATACACTCTGGATGCCGCTGAATACAAACGCAGTTACATACCAATCTTATTTGATATGCTCCTGGCAGAATCTTGTCAATTTGTTTAGAGAAGTTACAAACATTCATCATGGGCTGATTCCAGTGGCGTAGCTAGGATTTTGTTCAGGGGGGGCAAGATTTCTAAAATTTTCGTAAAAGGTTGCCCCCAAAAAAATTCTAGTCACTTACCTCGTGAATTTCACGTAAGTGGGGGGGGGGGGGGGGGGGGGGGGGGGGGGGGGGGGGGGGGGGGGGGGGGGGGGGGGGGCTCAAAAAATTTCGCACAGTCCAAAAAAAATCGCACAGTCCAAAAATATCGCACAGTAAATGTACTACATTTACAATTTTGCCTTCTATTTGCCTAATAACCTCGGTCTTTTGTCTCAATTTTTTCCTATTTCCTTTTTTTCTCACCTTTTTTTTATTTTTAGAGGGGTGGGGGGCGGGGGCTCAAATTGGATTTTTTCGTCAGGGGGGCATTTGCCCCCCCTGCCCCCCCCTGAGCTACGCCACTGGCTGATTCCCATTCAAATCCAGAGAGGTCCTTTAAGGTTTTGATGAACTGGGTATTGCTGTCCTTAATAGTGTTAAGTACAGTACGTATCTAAAAGGCTCTATGACCTACATAATTGGACGGACTATATTAATGTGAGCTAAGACTGTAAGATGTTAGTAATTCGCCTTGCGTTGTCTAGGTATATGCTTGAAATAAATCACAGTTGAGCATTGATATATAACAAATATAACTATCATCAGTTATGTCTGCTGCAGTGATTGGATGACAGGGCTGTGTGTTAATAGTGTGGGCGGCCTTTGTGAACCAATGAAACTAAGTATACTTGACGTTTTGGGTGGCCCTATTTAACACTTTGCTGAAGTACTAAATACACACTGGATCCATGAGGTGACCTTGCTAGAAAATAAGTTGATCTCTGCAACGATAGTAATGAACATACCAGTACTGGTTTGTTTCATTATCTGAAGTATAACATACTTACTGCGCGAGAAAAACAAGTATGATATTTTGGATAATGAGTGCAAAGAAATCTTTATCATGCCATACAAAGCTACCTTGGACTCTAAACTGAGGTGGTTTCAATATAAAATCACACATAATATATTGCCTACCAATTCATGGCTTTATATGAAGGTGAATATTGTTAACGATGATCATTGTAACCTCTGTAACCAGAGTGAAGAGACCATCCACCATCTTTTCAATGAGTGTAATGTTACACATTTTTTTCTGGAACGAGATGCAAGCTCTATTCAAATTTATACCAACAATACCAACATTCTCTATGTTTAACAAATTACACGGTGTATATGACAAAAAAGATTAGCCACCGCATTAAAACTTGAGTATGAATGCGCACATGTCTAAACTTGATATTCATAATTATGCAGAAATGGGACATACTGCCAAACAATCTAAAGTAATACCTCAGGTCAAACTTTATTATCATGTTTCCGCCTGGCACTAAATCTCTTCCGTGCATTATGGACGGTGTCAAACATGGGTTTCGCATCACAGACAGGATTTTTGAAAACGTCTCTGTATCTAATTATAAATCAGCGACGGACCCTGCCGTGCGTGAACAGGTGGAACATAAGATTGGTAAAATTGTAAGACCGATCGGATGTCAAATCTTTGAAATACAAAGCGTTTAATAGAAAGTGGTCAAAACCCGGTTTTGCCCATGGACCACTCATGCGTTGCATTTGACTTCATCAACATGTTGCCTTTGAATTTATTATTTACAATAACGGCCGCATGGAAAATGTAAATACATATGACATTTTAAAGAAAAATAAATAAATAATCTTCTTAGGCACTGCCATTCTTTGTAGCAGGTCGAAAACATTTCTTCAGAATTGTAAACCAATCATTCAACCTTTTACATTTGGGAATACCTTTACAAAAATCCCGGACAAAAATACGGTTATTCAAAGGAAACAACACCTTTAACAAGAAAAAGTAAAAAACAAACTATGAGATCTAACTTAAACAATTAAAGTTAAATCAGACCGTGCTTTGCTATGATGTAAGTTTAATGTTGAATATTCAATTAAGAAACAGAAACCTAACTTTAAACAGATGGATTTTAAATGAACATGGTTTGACCAAGCATAAGTTACTTTGGATAATAAACTCCATGCAGGGAACACTTGCACACAACGAACAGGTGCAACGCATGGGTGGTAATTGCTCAAATCGGGACACACGGGTTCTGACCACGCTCTATTCAAATCTTTGTATTTCCAAAAGTTGGAATCAGATTGGTCTCGTAATATCACCAATTAAGGTTAAATATATTTACTTTAATATCTTTAAATATAAAGCAGTTATGGCTTCTTATTTTCAAGTTATATGCTCTCCGGTTTTTGGACCCAGTTTTTTTGGACACGCTGTATACTTCATAAATAGTGCAGGCCTTACCGATTAGTTCGTATAAGAGTTACTTCAAATGATGTTGGTGTAGAATTCCCCTACCTTTGCACGGGTGTACCGTGCAAAGTAAATTCACTGGTATCGAGCTGCTCCATTTTTTTAAATATTCATGTCCTTTGTACAACCAGAGGTGAAAAGGATTCCGACTGCGGTATTACATTTTGGGGGTTCAATTTTTCCCGCGTCTGCGTGAATACGCGAACATGGGGAAGTAGGCGAAATACAAGCTTCGCGTGCTGGCGCAATTGACCAATAAAATGCAGTACTGTAATTAGCTATTGAATATTCATGCGGTATAGCAATTTCGCTTGCACATCTGCACATGTTGAATTTTACGTTTAAAAGTGCGGCTCTAAAATGTTAAGTAGCCTTTTTAAACCATTGATTTTCAAAATGTACATGTATATCTCATGAATATTGATGTAATTACTGGATTTTATTGGACAATTGCGACAGCGCGTGAAGTTTGTATTTCGCTAAATGATGAATACGATTATCGTCTCAGATTATAGGATACTAACTTCGCATTCTTGATAAGAACATGATTTCCGTTGTCAATGGCTGTTGGTTAAAATGGCGGTTTTAGAGCAGACGCCGATTGTTCCACGGAGCTGTGGCAAAATATATTGTTGGATGGAAAGGATGCGAAACAAACTAATCGTAATTTAGAGGGCAGTAGGAATCATGTTCACATTGTTTTACCAAGAATATTGAAATGTTAACAGTGTAGCAGCTTGATACCAGTGAGTTTAGTCCGCACGGTACACCGAATACCAAGGAGGGGAGGGATGTAGATATTGTTATATCACACATAAAAATAGGTATTTGCAATGACAAAATATCATGATTTATGTATTCTATCCACTGCTTTTTGTGTATATTAACCGTTGGGTCATCATTGTCATATTGACTAACTTCCCTTTAACATGAAAAGTTGGCTAAATATCAAGATGGTTTATTATAAGTACTAAATGATGATTTTATGAAGTAAATAAAATCATTAAAGAAAGGGGTATATATAGACAAATGTATGGGGCATCTGAATATCACAACCATGTAACCATTTAACTAGGTTCATACCGTTTTATCTAATAAATGTCCAGTCGAAAATTTCGCTTGCTTTGTACACCATTAGTATACTGCTATTTACACGTTAAACACGAAAACTGTATAAAACATGGGTTTCATCAGACATGTATCCTTTTTACATGTTCAATAATATGAAAATGTGTTTGTAAAGAAAACACTGCCTCGTTTCCGTGTTGTCATTTACTGATATCTGTGTATTCTAACCGTTGGAAATAGGACCAGTTGCCCCCACTGATGGGGTAACTGGTCCGTGCCAAGTAAAGTTTTCAGTTAGTGGTAATTGGCCTTTTCTTAAGATTGATTATATGTTATATGTAAACAGTTACATGGGTGATATTTTCATAGCAATTCCATAAATATTTACACGAGCTTTAATCTTTTATATCATGAAACATGCTTAACCGGACCAGTTCCCCCATCCTCCCCTAATACCGCATATTTGGCTTTCATACAAAGATTTTTTTCTTCTTTCGACCATTGCGTCTTAATGTTGTTACATGTTACATCAATGTTAGTAGAACCTGGTATTGTATATACGACATTGTATTTTGTCATGGCTGTTGGCTAATGCAGAGATGCAACATGGAATCAATGAAACTGTTGAAAAGCTAAAAAAGGCACATGACTTTTGAACAAAAACTTCACATAAGAACTGTGGAATTTTGAGAAAGCCTGAACTCAAGAAAAACAGGAATATACACACAAAAGACATCTGAGCTGATAGAAAGTGCATTTCATTAAAATACATCGTCGATTGATTTAGTTTGACCATTCCGTGCATTGGCTTTAAAAAAGGGCTTTATTAAGGTTGTAAAATGGTAACGCAATGGTTGATTTTCAAAATTATTTCTTTTTTTAATCAAAGCCAAATTGTGTGTCTTTTCAGCAGTACCAATGGTTTTTAAAATGCATGCCTGATATTTTCATGACGCATTTGAGAATGATATCTGATACCGAAAGATATCTGTTACGAACAACAGTTTTTATACATCTGACTTGTTGGGGATTAATAGGAGAGTGTGGGTTCTAATCTTTTTAACAATTACAACTGAAGCGTTCCATTCTATTGCTGATATAGGCTCACTCGAACTCCCCTACGTTTCAATTTAAAAACTTACCGGTAGATATGACCAGCAGAACTAGCCATTTCGTGACCAAGTTCATCATTACAAAAATTGTCCTCTTCAGACCGGCTCACAAAGGCATTGTTTTTATGATAGTCATACTATAAAATCCATTTCTGGTTTAGAAACAATGATTCGAGTTCAGAGGTGACGTTTAAGAATCCAAAATGGCATCATTGTGCACATTTTGCACATTAATTCCAAAATCCTGGCGCCAAGAAGAGTTAAATATAGTGCGTGATTGATGCTGAGCGTGAAGTACAGTAGGTATAATAAGCTCCACTGCTATTGGTTAAGTAATTATATACGTTACCAGTTACTCCCTGTCATAAAGACTATATTCTGACCAGCAGCATGCAAATTATGCAATCTAATGATATATTTCAATGTGAAAATGATACAGTTTTGACAAACTTCCCCAAAATGCACACACTCAATAACGACTTGAAATGATTATGTGCTATCACGTCGGGTAATCAGCTAATAATGCACGGTAGAATTCACTTTTTCATATTTTAATATACATTGACATGATTAATAACTCCTCCATGGTCTACTGGATTTGGTGAACGGGAAAGAATATGGGTCGCATCTCGTTTTACTAAATTATTATTAAATTATTATTAAATGGAAACAAAATAGGTCGCATCTCGTTTTACTATTTACTATGTGCCCCATGTTTTGTCGATTGGATAGAGAACGTTGTCATGGTTATCAGTAAACAACAACAAACCCTCAACCGCGAGCGGTAAATAGTGCTCTTCCACCTTCATAGCCATGTTGCACCAAATAAAAGGTTCTCCATGCCTCATTTCATCAATTAATCAGTGAAACTATATACAAAGCATGACTTAAAAGTCTCATGTCTGTTGAGAAGTCGATTCATCACTTCTATGCCTATGACATCGCTTCTATGCCTGACATCCACGTAGATATTAGATATGTGAGGGACTGAGCAAAAATTAAAACCCCGGAAAATCAGTTCTAAGGGTGATTTTGGAAAAAACGGTACCCATTTCTAAGGGTTTTCCTTCATTATAGACCCAATTCTTGCAAATTATTTGGATATAATAGACCTAATTTTCGCAAGTTTTCGCGAAAATAGACCCATTTGCAAAAAGTGACCCTATTATTAGGGATTTTCCAGCACAAAATCATAGGGATTTTTAGCAACAAATCTACCCATTAGAGCGGCACATCCCCGTATACCCCGGGGTATAAATACATCTATAGGTTGGTGCGCAGAGATATCTAAACACTTCGAGCTGTTTTGATACCAGATTAAAAGTTGCGCTATATATTGGATTATCATATGTACCGTTTTAACTAAGAAAACAGTTAATTAACATTGATACCCAAACGAAAATAGAATCTTGCCTGCTTTCCGGAGAGCCCTTACGCGCAGGAGTCGTCTGGCTATAAATCAAGCAAATGGCTTAAATTGACTTGAAATCAAAATAGAGAGCAACGTCGTCACTGACGGAGGTAACTGCTTGTCATTAAATCCATATTTTCTGTGAAAGCAATCTCGTTATCCATCAGAATTATATATTTACCATCTTTATATTAGTTTTATAAACGTTGGTTTCAACTGTGCGAGATAAAAAGTGATATTTTTCTACGTTGCATAATATTTTATTAAAAAACTCCATAATTAAAATTCTGGAATTTCTGGAATTGACTTTCCATCGGTTGGCTTTAAAGTAAAACCCTGCCGTTTGTGCTTTGGTGACAAAATTGATGAAATAATTTACAATTAGATGAAAGCTGACCATGAAGATCACGTGGGCCACCAGGACATTGACTTTTAACTCCCTGTGCACTACCTGCCTATGTAACAGTGCTTATGATTGGTTAATTACAAGTTTTACTCATTTAAATAACCAATTAGAATACTGCTTCTAAACAGTTTTGCTCCAATCTTTATCAGGGATACAATTATTCTAACAATGTCTCTGATTGGTGCAACAAATGATGTATCCATCTTTCTGACCAATGGGCAGATAGTTCTCAAGGGGTTAACATGAACTATTGATTATATACGGTATTTGTTTACAAGTTGAATTGCACTGATTAATATTGTCCAGAATGTGCTAACAGATAGCAATGGTAATAAATCGGATTTAAAATTTAAAAAATATTCAGGACAGCTGAGGTCAACATACAGGGTGAGTAAAAAAACCCTTCAAATTGTGGAAAGAAGCCATCTTGTTTTCAAAACCAACGTTGCAAGAATGATATATTTGTTCTTGACTCTATGTGAAAAAATGAAGTCAATCGCATTTTTCGTTTTTCTTTGGTGAATCTCTTTGTTGCACAACTCAATTTACGAGCATAGTGATTTTCAATTGAAATTGCACATATTTCATTATCACGTTTGAATATCCCGCCAACAAAAAATTGGAATAATTTCATTTTTATTCAAATTTAGAACATTATAAGCAGTCCATAGCATGGGTTATGTAAATTGATTATTGTTTCTCCCATGCAAACAATAAAGGATACATTAAATTCCAATTATATCACAAATTTACCTGAATTTTCAAATTTTAATGAGAGACGCATTTTGCAATCTTATGCATGTTTTAGGTGTTTCGTGGACAAGCGTGTGAAATGGGTGCATGGGTGAAAAGGTCCACCAAAGGCAAACGAAAAATGCGATTGACTTCATATTTTCACATCAAATTAATATCAAATATGTTATTCTTATAACTTTTAAAAAAATTCAAACATCAACTTGGTTTTGAAAACAAGATGGCTTCTTTCCACTATTGCAGTTTTTTTGACTCACCCTTCGGTTAATCTAGCTCTGGTTATCACTGGTTATCAGCACTGTCCATGGCTCAAAATATATAATATAAAATATATAATACAACCTCAAAACCTCAAAATATGTGTATACTACTTGTTTCTTATATCCTCTTGTGAGAAGTTTTGAGATAAAGAAATCAAGTTTGTTCTGAATATATCTTATAGCCTCACCTTTGATCATACCACGAAAACATGAAATTTGGGCGAGACGAATCTCTAGAGAGATAATGAAATGTATCGCAGGATTTTCTGAAACATTTTATACCTAGAACCTGCAAAATGAAATCTGTCATCCTTGTATAGAGTTAGGTCTAGAAAATTGATTTCTGTTATGGGTTTTGACCATTCACGGGTGAATTTTAACACTTTTCACGCGGCAGGCGTTAGCAGATGACATTCAAAATTGTCACAAAATGTTAAAAAAATTGTCAACATTATTAAATGTCATTATCTTAATTTGAATCACCACGAGAAATGCATTGAAATAGGTACAAACATCCCTGATATTGGTTCAGTAATCCTTGAGGTAGGCTTTGAAAGTTGGGAAACGTTTCTGGGGGGAAAATCAGTGTTGAGCATGGTAAAACAAATAGCCGCGTTGAAAGTGTTTTAACAAAAAAAAGTCGGGTAAATAGGGTTGATGCGACTAATGAAATTAGATAACTCTTTTTCATCTCCTAACCAAAAAATGATAAGGGAATCATTTGAGAATCTATTTTTTTTTCTCCAATGAATGGAACATTATTGCATAGTTGGGGAGCATTTTTGTCCCATTGCTACGCCTGTTGTTTGCAAATAAAATTTCTCATTAAAAGAGAAACAGTTCCTATGCAAAATCTATTTTAGTTCTTCTTCTTCTCGTGTCCACGGCACGCAGGATCAGATGGTCCTTGTGCGTGGTGGTGACAGGATTAGTTCAGCTTGTACAGGCTTGTACAAGCTTTATCCCTGGCCGCGTGTACGAATACGGACGCTCCTGTCATGACCTAGAACTGATGTACAGACACAGACCGGGATGATCCCCTACTCTTTACGAAGGAGTCTGTGACCTTTTAACGTGCTCGGGGATAGCTCTTCCGATACACGGGACCAACATTTCTACGTACCTTCCGAAGCACGATGCGCCATGAAACATGCCAACTTCAGTCTGCACGGTCTGAAGGAGGCATGGGGGACGAGGCTGTGTTGGTGTATCGTTTTTGAACTCTCACTCATAAACGATCCACCAACAGAACTACGGTGCACAGCAGTGTACGACGCTCTAACCGACTGCGCCACCTCGCTCCCTATATTAGTAATGCTCCCTATTTTAGTAATGCTTCCATATGACGGATTGGTGGTATTTTAGGAAATTCATTACTTCATGAATAATCGCAATAGCTGCGTACCAAGTGCGTTCCAATCAAATTAATCGTTAGATGAGAACGCGCACGCCAAGCGCGGGTTACTAATAATTGCCCAAAAGTACTGCGCCAAAGTGTTCCATTGTTTTGCTCACTGAACGACCAATCAATCAAATGAACGCCTCACGCCCCTAAACTGAAGATTCAATGAGTTATGAGGAAACACGATCATTTCTGATTGGTTGAATGATAAAAATGTTAATGAGGGGATGACCCGAGTTGGACTGTTTCAATAACTAAGAAGGGGTGGACAAAATAAACAGAAAACTAATTAAATATTAGCAAGATTATATCGGTAAAATCAACGATTTGGATAAAATATGCATCTTTTTCAGTAATGAATGAGAATAATGACTGCTTAATAACTGTTTTCGTGAATTTGTTTTGAAATCCTCTGGTTTTGTTCTGGTCATTCGGAAATGTCCCTCGGGGGCTGCGCCCCTTCGGGACAATTCCTCAGACCAGAACAAAAACCTCTGATTTTAAAACAAATTCACGAATTAATACCCGTACGCCTATGCAGAGTTTCACACATTAAACGACTTTATTGATGGAAATGGCAAATTGGACCTCTCTGGATTTGAATGGTAATCAGCCCAAGGGCTCCCAAAATGACACATTATTTAAACTAGCGGGACGCTCGTCCTTCGGACGGGCTCTCCCGCTAGGGAGTAGGGCGTACCAGATAGAACACCTACAAATGAAACAACACATAAGTGTTGGAAAATTTATAACGAAACACATAGGAATAGAACAATATTTAAAACATTTTTTGTTTTAATTCAAAAGTTTTCAAATTTCAATTAAAAGACCCCCCGCCCGCCCACGCCCTGTGGCATATTTTAACTCCAAGGCCTAAACCTTAACCATCTCCCGTACCCCAACCGTTACCATCCCGCCTCCGCCCGTGGCATATCCGTTACGCAATTTAGCATCACATTTCTTCATTAACCTCCTGCCTCCCAAACCACATTACATCATTACACACAACCCCCATTCGTTACCGCCCCCGCCCCGCCCGTGGCATATCTCAACCCCAAAGGCCTAAAGTTCCCCGCCCAGCGGCTTATCTCAACGCCAAGGCCTCACCTTAACCATATCCCGTAGCGTGGCGTATTTCTCCAATATTTGTCCGCCCGCGTGTCACATACAGTATCAAATCCCACATCTGACACCATGTTACGTAATTTAGATTCACCATATCATGGTTTGTTCTATCAGAAACCACAGTATTTCGTTACCTTATGACCCGCCGCCGTTCCCGCCCCCCCCCCCCCCCCGCCCGCCCTGCCGTCCCCGCCCCGTCTCCGTCCCCGTCTCCGCCCCCGCCCCGTGGCTTATCTCAATCCCAAGGCCTAAACCGTAACCAACTCCCGTGTGGCTCAGCGTATTTCTCTAATATTTGCCCGCCCGCGTGTGTAGGGGTGCGTGGGTGTAATGCGTGGGCGCGTTTATTTTGCATGGCGCACTGCGACGCGTTTTGTGCTACGCGCGCCGGCTGCATGGTTACAGTGTACGCATGAGAAAAACAAACATGGCCCGTAGAAATAGTCTCAAAAGCCGGGCTGAAAAGGCTTTAGATTTCCCGCTTTTGCTCATATCTCGGTCAATTCTGTACGGTTTTTGGCCATTTATAGCTTATAACCTGTCTCAAGAAATCATCTATTATCAGTGAAATATTCACGGCTTTAAGATGTATATTGAAAAAGCCTTTTCAGGATACATACATACATACATACTCACATACAACATACGGCAAATTATAGTAAGACTTGCGGAACGCCCGCTAGGGAGTAGGGTCTACCAGATAGAACACCTACAAAATGAAACAACACATAAGTGTTGGAAAATTTATAACGAAACACATAGGAATAGAACAATATTTAAAACATTTTTGTTTTAAATCAGAAGGTTTTGTTTTAATTGAAAAGTTTTGAAATTTCAATTAAAAAATTAAAAAAGACCCCGCCCGCCCACGCCCCGTGGCATATTTCAACTCCAAGGCCTAAACCTTAACCAACTCCCGTACCCACCCGTCACTCCCCGCCCTGCCTGCCCGGCCGTGGCATATCCGTTAAGTATCACATTTCGTCATTAACCCCCTGCCTCCCAAACCTCATTACTTCATGGCTTCCCCTCGCCCGCCCGCCCGTGCTTATCTAAACCTTCAAGGCCTAAATTAACCAACTCCCGTAGCGTTCTTCAGTAACCCCCTGCCTCCCAAACCTCATTACTTCATGGCCTCCCCTCGCCCCGCCAGCCCTCCCCCGCCAGCCCTCGCCCGCCTTTCCCGCCCCTACCGCCGTTCCCGCCCCTACCGCCGTTCCACCCCGTGCTTATACACCTTCAAGGCCTAAATTAATCAACTCCCGTAGCGCAGCGTATTTCTCCAATATTTGCCCGCCCGCGTGTGTAGGGGTGCGTGGGTGTAGTGCGCGTGAGCGTTTATTTTGCATGGCGCACTACGCCGCGTTATATGTTACGCGCTCGACTTCGCTCGACTGCATGGTTGCAGTACGCGCAAAATAAACAAACATGGCCCGTAGAAACAGTCTCAAAAGGCCATGAATTTTACTCCTTTTTGCTTATATCTCGGTCAATTCTGTACTGTTTTCTGTCATTTATAGCTTATAACCCGTGTCATGTCATCATCTAATATCAGTGCAACGTTCACGGCTTTTAGACGCAAAATGAGAGAGCCTTTTCAGGAGACACACACACATACACACATACAACAGCTCAAAATGTGAAATCAAATCAAAAAAATCAAATCGGGACACATTTTATGGTGTCCGTCAGTTTTTAGGCTAAATTGCTGGCAATTATTTTCTTCGTCAAATGTGTTGCGGTTTGACTGGTTAGCTACACAGACTTTATATGCAGCTCAAAATGTTAAATCATATCCAAAAAATTAAATCGGCACATTTTATGCTGTCCGTTATTTTTTAGGCTAAATTGCTGGCAATTATTTTCTCCGTCAAATGTGTTGCGGTTTGACCGGCTAGTAGTTCGGTCAAACCGCAAGCCCGCGGTTTGACGGGCTAGTAACTCTAAATTGCCAGCAATTTTGTTTCTCTGTCAATGTGTCACAGTTTGACCGGTTAGCTACACAAACTTCATACGTAGCTCAAAATGTTAAATCATATGGTGTCCTTCATTTTTTAGGCTAAATTGCTGGCAACTATTTTCTCCGTCAAATGTGTTGCGGTTTGAACGGTTAGCTACACAGATTTTATACGTAACTCAAAATGTGAAATAATATCCAAAAAATCAAATCGGACACATTTTATGCTGTCCGTCATTTTTTAGGCTAAATTGCTGGCAATTATTTTCTCCGTCAAATGTGTTGCGGTTTGAACGGTTAGCTACACAGATTGTATACGTAACTCAAAATGTGAAATAATATCCAAAAAATCAAATCGGACACATTTTATGCTGTCCGTCATTTTTTAGGCTAAATTGCTGGCAATTATTTTCTTCGTTAAATGTTTTGCGGTTTGAACGGTTAGCTACATAGATTTTATACGTAACTAAAAATGTGAAATAATATCCAAAAAATCAAATCGGGACACATTTTATGGTGTCTGTCATTTTAAGGCTAAATTGCCGGCAATCTTTTTTCTCCGTCAAATTTGTGTTGCGGTTTGACCGGCTAGTAGCTCAAATTGTGAAATCATATCCAAAAAGTCAAATCGGGACACATTTTATGGTTTTTTGCCATTTTTTAGGCTATATTGCCGGCAATTTTTTTCTCCGTCAAATGACTTGCGGTTTGACCGGTTAGCAACACAAACTTAAAATCAGTTCTAAGGGTGATTTTGGAAAAAACGGTACCCATTTCTAAGGGTTTTCCTTCATTATAGACCCAATTCTTGCAAATTATTTGGATATAATAGACCTAATTTTCGCAAGTTTTCGCGAAAATAGACCCATTTGCAAAAAGTGACCCTATTATTAGGGATTTTCCAGCACAAAATCATAGGGATTTTTAGCAACAAATCTACCCATTAGAGCGGCACATCCCCGTATACCCCGGGGTATAAATACATCTATAGGTTGGTGCGCAGAGATATCTAAACACTTCGAGCTGTTTTGATACCAGATTAAAAGTTGCGCTATATATTGGATTATCATATGTACCGTTTTAACTAAGAAAACAGTTAATTAACATTGATACCCAAACGAAAATAGAATCTTGCCTGCTTTCCGGAGAGCCCTTACGCGCAGGAGTCGTCTGGCTATAAATCAAGCAAATGGCTTAAATTGACTTGAAATCAAAATAGAGAGCAACGTCGTCACTGACGGAGGTAACTGCTTGTCATTAAATCCATATTTTCTGTGAAAGCAATCTCGTTATCCATCAGAATTATATATTTACCATCTTTATATTAGTTTTATAAACGTTGGTTTCAACTGTGCGAGATAAAAAGTGATATTTTTCTACGTTGCATAATATTTGATTAAAAAACTCCATAATTAAAATTCTGGAATTTCTGGAATTGACTTTCCATCGGTTGGCTTTAAAGTAAAACCCTGCCGTTTGTGCTTTCGTGACAAAATTGATGAAATAATTTACAATTAGATGAAAGCTGACCATGAAGATCACGTGGGCCACCAGGACATTGACTTTTAACTCCCTGTGCACTACCTGCCTATGTAACAGTGCTTATGATTGGTTAATTACAAGTTTTACTCATTTAAATAACCAATTAGAATACTGCTTCTAAACAGTTTTGCTCCAATCTTTATCAGGGATACAATTATTCTAACAATGTCTCTGATTGGTGCAACAAATGATGTATCCATCTTTCTGACCAATGGGCAGATAGTTCTCAAGGGGTTAACATGAACTATTGATTATATACGGTATTTGTTTACAAGTTGAATTGCACTGATTAATATTGTCCAGAATGTGCTAACAGATAGCAATGGTAATAAATCGGATTTAAAATTTAAAAAATATTCAGGACAGCTGAGGTCAACATACAGGGTGAGTAAAAAAACCCTTCAAATTGTGGAAAGAAGCCATCTTGTTTTCAAAACCAACGTTGCAAGAATGATATATTTGTTCTTGACTCTATGTGAAAAAATGAAGTCAATCGCATTTTTCGTTTTTCTTTGGTGAATCTCTTTGTTGCACAACCCAATTTACGAGCATAGTGATTTTCAATTGAAATTGCACATATTTCATTATCACGTTTGAATATCCCGCCAACAAAAAATTGGAATAATTTCATTTTTATTCAAATTTAGAACATTATAAGCAGTCCATAGCATGGGTTATGTAAATTGATTATTGTTTCTCCCATGCAAACAATAAAGGATACATTAAATTCCAATTATATCACAAATTTACCTGAATTTTCAAATTTTAATGAGAGACGCATTTTGCAATCTTATGCATGTTTTAGGTGTTTCGTGGACAAGCGTGTGAAATGGGTGCATGGGTGAAAAGGTCCACCAAAGGCAAACGAAAAATGCGATTGACTTCATATTTTCACATCAAATTAATATCAAATATGTTATTCTTATAACTTTAAAAAAAATTCAAACATCAACTTGGTTTTGAAAACAAGATGGCTTCTTTCCACTATTGCAGTTTTTTTGACTCACCCTTCGGTTAATCTAGCTCTGGTTATCACTGGTTATCAGCACTGTCCATGGCTCAAAATATATAATATAAAATATATAATACAACCTCAAAACCTCAAAATATGTGTATACTACTTGTTTCTTATATCCTCTTGTGAGAAGTTTTGAGATAAAGAAATCAAGTTTGTTCTGAATATATCTTATAGCCTCACCTTTGATCATACCACGAAAACATGAAATTTGGGCGAGACGAATCTCTAGAGAGATAATGAAATGTATCGCAGGATTTTCTGAAACATTTTATACCTAGAACCTGCAAAATGAAATCTGTCATCCTTGTATAGAGTTAGGTCTAGAAAATTGATTTCTGTTATGGGTTTTGACCATTCACGGGTGAATTTTAACACTTTTCACGCGGCAGGCGTTAGCAGATGACATTCAAAATTGTCACAAAATGTTAAAAAAATTGTCAACATTATTAAATGTCATTATCTTAATTTGAATCACCACGAGAAATGCATTGAAATAGGTACAAACATCCCTGATATTGGTTCAGTAATCCTTGAGGTAGGCTTTGAAAGTTGGGAAACGTTTCTGGGGGGAAAATCAGTGTTGAGCATGGTAAAACAAATAGCCGCGTTGAAAGTGTTTTAACAAAAAAAAGTCGGGTAAATAGGGTTGATGCGACTAATGAAATTAGATAACTCTTTTTCATCTCCTAACCAAAAAATGATAAGGGAATCATTTGAGAATCTATTTTTTTTTCTCCAATGAATGGAACATTATTGCATAGTTGGGGAGCATTTTTGTCCCATTGCTACGCCTGTTGTTTGCAAATAAAATTTCTCATTAAAAGAGAAACAGTTCCTATGCAAAATCTATTTTAGTAATGCTTCCATATGACGGATTGGTGGTATTTTAGGAAATTCATTACTTCATGAATAATCGCAATAGCTGCGTACCAAGTGCGTTCCAATCAAATTAATCGTTAGATGAGAACGCGCACGCCAAGCGCGGGTTACTAATAATTGCCCAAAAGTACTGCGCCAAAGTGTTCCATTGTTTTGCTCACTGAACGACCAATCAATCAAATGAACGCCTCACGCCCCTAAACTGAAGATTCAATGAGTTATGAGGAAACACGATCATTTCTGATTGGTTGAATGATAAAAATGTTAATGAGGGGATGACCCGAGTTGGACTGTTTCAATAACTAAGAAGGGGTGGACAAAATAAACAGAAAACTAATTAAATATTAGCAAGATTATATCGGTAAAATCAACGATTTGGATAAAATATGCATCTTTTTCAGTAATGAATGAGAATAATGACTGCTTAATAACTGTTTTCGTGAATTTGTTTTGAAATCCTCTGGTTTTGTTCTGGTCATTCGGAAATGTCCCTCGGGGGCTGCGCCCCTTCGGGACAATTCCTCAGACCAGAACAAAAACCTCTGATTTTAAAACAAATTCACGAATTAATACCCGTACGCCTATGCAGAGTTTCACACATTAAACGACTTTATTGATGGAAATGGCAAATTGGACCTCTCTGGATTTGAATGGTAATCAGCCCAAGGGCTCCCAAAATGACACATTATTTAAACTAGCGGGACGCTCGTCCTTCGGACGGGCTCTCCCGCTAGGGAGTAGGGCGTACCAGATAGAACACCTACAAATGAAACAACACATAAGTGTTGGAAAATTTATAACGAAACACATAGGAATAGAACAATATTTAAAACATTTTTTGTTTTAATTCAAAAGTTTTCAAATTTCAATTAAAAGACCCCCCGCCCGCGCCCTGTGGCATATTTTAACTCCAAGGCCTAAACCTTAACCATCTCCCGTACCCCAACCGTTACCATCCCGCCTCCGCCCGTGGCATATCCGTTACGCAATTTAGCATCACATTTCTTCATTAACCTCCTGCCTCCCAAACCACATTACATCATTACACACAACCCCCATTCGTCACCGCCCCCGCCCCGCCCGTGGCATATCTCAACCCCAAAGGCCTAAAGTTCCCCGCCCAGCGGCTTATCTCAACGCCAAGGCCTCACCTTAACCATATCCCGTAGCGTGGCGTATTTCTCCAATATTTGTCCGCCCGCGTGTCACATACAGTATCAAATCCCACATCTGACACCATGTTACGTAATTTAGATTCACCATATCATGGTTTGTTCTATCAGAAACCACAGTATTTCGTTACCTTATGACCCGCCGCCGTTCCCGCCCCCCCCCCGCCCGCCCTGCCGTCCCCGCCCCGTCTCCGTCCCCGTCTCCGCCCCCGCCCCGTGGCTTATCTCAATCCCAAGGCCTAAACCGTAACCAACTCCCGTGTGGCTCAGCGTATTTCTCTAATATTTGCCCGCCCGCGTGTGTAGGGGTGCGTGGGTGTAATGCGTGGGCGCGTTTATTTTGCATGGCGCACTGCGACGCGTTTTGTGCTACGCGCGCCGGCTGCATGGTTACAGTGTACGCATGAGAAAAACAAACATGGCCCGTAGAAATAGTCTCAAAAGCCGGGCTGAAAAGGCTTTAGATTTCCCGCTTTTGCTCATATCTCGGTCAATTCTGTACGGTTTTTGGCCATTTATAGCTTATAACCTGTCTCAAGAAATCATCTATTATCAGTGAAATATTCACGGCTTTAAGATGTATATTGAAAAAGCCTTTTCAGGATACATACATACATACATACTCACATACAACATACGGCAAATTATAGTAAGACTTGCGGAACGCCCGCTAGGGAGTAGGGTCTACCAGATAGAACACCTACAAAATGAAACAACACATAAGTGTTGGAAAATTTATAACGAAACACATAGGAATAGAACAATATTTAAAACATTTTTGTTTTAAATCAGAAGGTTTTGTTTTAATTGAAAAGTTTTGAAATTTCAATTAAAAAATTAAAAAAGACCCCGCCCGCCCACGCCCCGTGGCATATTTCAACTCCAAGGCCTAAACCTTAACCAACTCCCGTACCCACCCGTCACTCCCCGCCCTGCCTGCCCGGCCGTGGCATATCCGTTAAGTATCACATTTCGTCATTAACCCCCTGCCTCCCAAACCTCATTACTTCATGGCTTCCCCTCGCCCGCCCGCCCGTGCTTATCTAAACCTTCAAGGCCTAAATTAACCAACTCCCGTAGCGTTCTTCAGTAACCCCCTGCCTCCCAAACCTCATTACTTCATGGCCTCCCCTCGCCCCGCCAGCCCTCCCCCGCCAGCCCTCGCCCGCCTTTCCCGCCCCTACCGCCGTTCCCGCCCCTACCGCCGTTCCACCCCGTGCTTATACACCTTCAAGGCCTAAATTAATCAACTCCCGTAGCGCAGCGTATTTCTCCAATATTTGCCCGCCCGCGTGTGTAGGGGTGCGTGGGTGTAGTGCGCGTGAGCGTTTATTTTGCATGGCGCACTACGCCGCGTTATATGTTACGCGCTCGACTTCGCTCGACTGCATGGTTGCAGTACGCGCAAAATAAACAAACATGGCCCGTAGAAACAGTCTCAAAAGGCCATGAATTTTACTCCTTTTTGCTTATATCTCGGTCAATTCTGTACTGTTTTCTGTCATTTATAGCTTATAACCCTTGTCATGTCATCATCTAATATCAGTGCAACGTTCACGGCTTTTAGACGCAAAATGAGAGAGCCTTTTCAGGAGACACACACACATACACACATACAACAGCTCAAAATGTGAAATCAAATCAAAAAAATCAAATCGGGACACATTTTATGGTGTCCGTCAGTTTTTAGGCTAAATTGCTGGCAATTATTTTCTTCGTCAAATGTGTTGCGGTTTGACTGGTTAGCTACACAGACTTTATATGCAGCTCAAAATGTTAAATCATATCCAAAAAATTAAATCGGCACATTTTATGCTGTCCGTTATTTTTTAGGCTAAATTGCTGGCAATTATTTTCTCCGTCAAATGTGTTGCGGTTTGACCGGCTAGTAGTTCGGTCAAACCGCAAGCCCGCGGTTTGACGGGCTAGTAACTCTAAATTGCCAGCAATTTTGTTTCTCTGTCAATGTGTCACAGTTTGACCGGTTAGCTACACAAACTTCATACGTAGCTCAAAATGTTAAATCATATGGTGTCCTTCATTTTTTAGGCTAAATTGCTGGCAACTATTTTCTCCGTCAAATGTGTTGCGGTTTGAACGGTTAGCTACACAGATTTTATACGTAACTCAAAATGTGAAATAATATCCAAAAAATCAAATCGGACACATTTTATGCTGTCCGTCATTTTTTAGGCTAAATTGCTGGCAATTATTTTCTCCGTCAAATGTGTTGCGGTTTGAACGGTTAGCTACACAGATTGTATACGTAACTCAAAATGTGAAATAATATCCAAAAAATCAAATCGGACACATTTTATGCTGTCCGTCATTTTTTAGGCTAAATTGCTGGCAAATATTTTCTTCGTTAAATGTTTTGCGGTTTGAACGGTTAGCTACATAGATTTTATACGTAACTAAAAATGTGAAATAATATCCAAAAAATCAAATCGGGACACATTTTATGGTGTCTGTCATTTTAAGGCTAAATTGCCGGCAATCTTTTTTCTCCGTCAAATTTGTGTTGCGGTTTGACCGGCTAGTAGCTCAAATTGTGAAATCATATCCAAAAAGTCAAATCGGGACACATTTTATGGTTTTTTGCCATTTTTTAGGCTATATTGCCGGCAATTTTTTTCTCCGTCAAATGACTTGCGGTTTGACCGGTTAGCAACACAAACTTAATACGTAGCTCAAAATGTGCAATCATATCCAAAAATTATCAGTTTATTGTGTCAGTTATTTTTAAGGCTTAATTGCTGGCAATTTTTTTCTCCGTCAAATGTGTTGCGGTTTGACCGGTTAGCTACGCAAACTTAATACGTAGCTCGAAATGTGAAATCATATCCAAAAAATCAAATCGGGACATATTTTATGGTGTCTGTCATTTTTCAGACTAAATTGCCCGTAATTTTGTTTCTCTGTCAATGTGTCACAGTCGGGGTCACAGTTTGACCGGTTAGCTACACAAACTTCATACGTAGCTTAAAAATTTAAATCATATCCAAAAAATCCAATCGGCACATTTTATGGTGTCCGTCATTGCTGGCAATTATTTTCTCTGTCAAATGTGTTGCGGTTTGACCGATTAGCTACACAGACTTTATACATAGCTCAAAATGTGAAATCATATCCAAAATTCCAACTGGGGCACATTTTATTGTATCTGTCCTTTTTAGCCTAAATTCAAATTTAAATCCGCAGCGAAAACAATATTTGCGCTTTCAATGCAAATGTCATTTATGCTGGAATTTTCGGGAATTCGTAATCTCGGGACCCGCTTTTTCCAGGTGGGACCCGAGATTCCCGAAATGTCTATAAACATTTCATTCTGAAATTATCCATAATTTCATGCATCAAATTATAAAAAATATAATGACTAAATAAGCTTACTTAAAAAAACACACTATTATGTCGGCTAAATCACGATTATTTAATGCAAATGTATAGTTATACAAAGAGACAGAGGTGAAAGGATCTTAAACATTTCTTATTTCCATATTTTGCTCTAGTCTAATGACATTATTAGAGTCGATGAGTTTCGAAAATCAGAGATTAAACTCTTATCTATTCTTAGATCCTGAACCTTTTTGGAGCATATTTATTTTTATAGTAATTTGACTATAATTTAGTATTAAAATGTGTTAATGCTAGGTTTTTCTGATGATAGTCTCTCTGTCTTTGTAAGTGATAACTTAGCTCTGGAAATTCTTAGCTCTCTATGACAATGCTTCGGCACCAGACCGCACATTGACCACAATATAGGGGCCCGCCCGGGACACCGCCTGGTTCGCTTGTTCCCCCTATACGGTTTGCCCTTATTCAAGGTTAAATAAAATCCCAGCATGCGTCACCATTAAGCAATCTCTGACACATGCTAAAACTTGAGTTCACGGTGCACATTCGTAAACACGTAATAGTGTTACTCTAGTGTTACTAAAAAACATGAACGTATTATATGCCCATTCTCCGGACTTATAAATGCTTGTAACTAAATTACCTTGAAAGATAGAAAATAGTCACGTATACAGAAATGTAGGTATAACTCTAAGGAAAATATTTTGGCTGACGACAATATATCGATGCCTACTTGTAAAGCTACACTTTTAGTCCGAACGTGTGCATTGTATACAAGATAATCGCCATTTTGAATTATTTGTCTTCAACTCATTTACGCGTTTGCGCAGTAGTTTACATTTGCGGCATACTTTTTCCGTTGACGCAAAGCCTTTCGGGATATTGAAAACGGACAAAATTTGAATGTAAATTTAAATATGTATACCACGCTCAATTAAAAAAAAAATAGAGAGCCGACCACTTTAGCATAGTAATGCCAAAAAATGGCGTCACTCGTGGGTACACGTGTATGCAGTATCAGGTGGCTTCACGATTATTTGCGTGAAACCTAATGTGAATCAGAAACATGTAGTATAGCACAACAATCTGGCCACCAATTATACTCCTCGAACACATACGCTATCAAACGGCATATAATAATTATAGCCCTAGGAGCGTAACTTAGGGCCTACATTTCAATACCGCCATGGCTTAGCGTGAGATTTAATGTGGGTCAGAAATCTGCCATAGTAACGAGCCCAAATACCTTAGCAACGCCTTCTTTTTTAATGTTTTTTTTTCAACAAAAAAATGCTCATGCAGTAGGTTGAAATCAAATACACATTATATCACTCTTTCGCCTAACCAACACCCTTACTTTTCCAAATATGGGACGCACAATGAAACCACAATATAAAGCAGTAACTGGTTCGTCATTACACAACACATACGGACAAAACCCACCAAAAATGAGCCCGTCAGAATCATGCCGACGAATACAGTATTCGATGGTAGTCATCTCATAAAGAATACCTTGGGTCCTCTTTAGCGCGGTTCACACAAATATATATCCTCTTAAACCACCACATCAGAGACTAACAATTTATGGATACTCAGACGTTCTACGTTGAGCAATCTAAACTAACATCAATTTACTGTGCCCTAAAAACCGTCACCAAATTTAAATATTCGCCTTCCATCAAAGATGGTTGCTATATGACATAATTCTCGGCTGTATTGCAACGCCCATTGAGTAATTTAAACGCATGAGCGTGGATGTAATTTGCAACATAATGGAAACTCACCCATGCAGTTTAGCAAGTAGTACCGCTCGTACACGCCCCGAATTTAAATATATGCACTGGGCAATCCTCTCGTAGTAATTGATAACAATAGGTTTACCAGACCGAATTAATAGCGCTCCTAAGCGGGCAATTTATGTCATGAAAACAGGATATTAAAAGTTATTGTTTTAGTTCACGAAGTCAGTAGTTGTCTTGCGTCATGTCCTTGTTTTGTTTTGTGTCCCCTAAGTTGAATGTTGCCATTGAAGCTTCACGCTGATTTTCCCAGTGTTTACAGAAGTTTCTTGTCAACGCCGCCGGTAGTCGTCTAGACGGACTTGAAAATTATACCGCTCTACACGGCTGTATGATAAATTACAAGACGGCAACACTCAAAAATACCAGTTCAATTGAACAAATGAATGTTCACATTTGATATGTAATGGTCAAAATATGCTCCACTGATGAATAGTCTTTGTATGACTATAATATTTACTGTCCATTGTAAATATGACCATTTCCTCAATGTATTTACATGGCCTGTAATTATCAAAACATTGACAAATTTGAATATCTCTCAACTACTTGCAAGAACTTAATATAATGATGAATAATACCACAATTACCAAGTTTAATGATTTCCGAAATTAATCTGTTTTGGATATGCTGCCAAGACTTATTGGGTTAATTCCAACACATTATCAATACCAAATTAAATCAACCAATACAAGAGTGTTTTATCTCTTGTTCTAAATCAAATCATTCTGCCAACATGAATACCTTTACACAAATGAAATTTGGTGTATAATACTATACTGAAATTGACTTACAATTTACCAATAAATATTTGAAAGAATATTTAATCATATAATTATTATACACTCGGAATAAAACAAAAAATACTTACACGAAGATTCCAAATAAAATGCCCCATGTCGTAAGTCGTGAAAGTCAGGTTTTTGTCATCCCACTTTTGGTCCACAGCGCACAATTCATTTCCACAGCATAGCATTCTTGGAGATGCCAATACATTGGTTAAACAACACAATATGAAGTCCTGAATTGACTTCAACTGTAACGGTGCCAAAATCGCCCTGCAAAATGCATTTCTCTCACCGAAATAGGTGGAAAATGTGTTGGAGGTAGACTGACTATAAACTAATTGATATGGCGTACGTTTTGTGACTCAAGTAAATTTGGTCACCCAAAACGGGCGGAGTAGAAAATACAAAGCTCAGCTATACATGTGTAACCACTCAGATCTTAAATTCAACTGCACATATATGCGGTGTACCTACCCATTTTTCCTACTCAGAGATGACTCTAGCTACTTTACATATGAATGTATGTATTTGCAACAACAATGACAGTGTTGTGTTATAATATACAAATACAACATGGTTAGAGGGGAAATAGTGCTAACTAGTCCCTCCTGGCTACACTAGGCCTACCGCCTACCCCCACCCCGAACGCGGAGGGTGAGGGGTGGTAGGCCTGTAGGCAGTACCGAGGGGAAAATAGTTGCACTGTTTCCCCGATATACCATGTAGTATTTAGTTTATTTCACCTCATAAATAAAAGTGCGTGAGAACGCTATTACGTAGAGAAATTTTGTCTCTGGGCACGATGATATATGGAAATAGTCAAAATTACCACACGGGAAATAGCTAAATTTCGTCAATAGCTCAATTTATTATCACTGTGTCCAGCTCAATTGACCAATGAAATGGCAGGATTTATGCCTGTTATCGCATGAATATTTATGAGGTGTAATAACACTGATTACTGCCTGATCCAATATGGCCAGAAGTATTTTAGAGGGAAAGATACTTAAAACCTTTACATTTACGTACTCATGACAACTAGTGCTAGTCAGAAGTCGCCTAAATTTCGTATGGCAAAACTGGCGATCTCGCCCAAAACGTAAGCTTGCCAAATGTGAATTGGAGTTTAACATTCGTTAACGCACGAGTCGATTCGATGTTACATCCTGAACGGTAGTCAAGTTCCACACAATACAAGTATATAATCGTCAGAATCCTGCTGAATATCGTCACCGTATGATACTGGTCAAACTATATAGTTTGATACGGGACTGGTGTAACCTATTAAAAATGAATTCAGTTATATTTGGTTTAATCAATTGCATCATCCAGTCGGCTGGAATCATCGCCAACTCGATGACGATAATCGCTTTCGTTAAAGTTCGCAGGTTGCGAACTCATACAAGTAACATGTTGATATATGCGTTATCAATCACCGACTTACTCTGGGGACTATTCAATATATTTTCCGGAGTGTCCCTCGTGATTGACTTAGGTTTTGCCTATGGGGAGGTCGGCTGCATGATAACAGTGCCTTTACTATACATCTATAACGCCGGTAATATGATTTTAGTAGCGATCAGTATTGACCGAGTGCTACTTATAACTATGGACTATCCAAAGTATCTGAAAATGATAACCACGCTGCGCCTTAAAGTGGCCGTAGGTATGTGCTACCTGATCTGCCTGGTAGCGTCGATGTTTGAACTTAGCCTTTGGAATTTCGCTAAGAGAAATAACGCAGTGGCCGCAAGCATTGACTTTAACAAAGACTGCCTGTTTCCTCCTCGTCGTATGAAGTGGTTCGGTCTTTACGTCTCTGTGTGTTTCTACCTTTTCCCTCCCGTTTTGGTTGGTGTCTTCAGCGCAGTCTTTGTCAACCGCCTTTTGGCAAGGACACGCAAGAGCAGGCAAATTGGAAGCGTATCTGGTACTAGCATGACTAGTAACAGCGAAAGGAGGTACAGGAAAGCCGCGATGACATTGGCAGCCCTTGTATCTGCCATGTACATCAGTATTTTACCGTACATTATATATCTTTTCTTCGTGTCGTATGTTTATCAAAGTGTGCACGTCCTCCATATCGTTTGGCTAATTATACAGTTAAATCCGTTGCTCGATCCACTATTTTACGCGGCAACACAAAAAGATATTCGGAAATTCTACGGAAGTAAGATAAGAGGTTTGATTCGCAAATGCAGTGTATGTCGCACTACTAATATGTAACTCGAATTGCATCGTGACAAAAATGTGCATTTCGTACATCTAACATGTTATACTACTACTACTTTTTATTATAAGCATTTTTCCATGTGTGGTATGAATAGGATTTCTGATTTATATTATACAAATGGTAAAATTATTCCCTTTGCTAATAAATAATACATGAATTGGAGAGGCATTGTTGATGTTATTCAAGCTTCTTGGAAGCAAGTTTTTAAATTTGGCTTCATACGGGACCTTTGTAAAAAAAGGTTTCATATTGATGCACGAGAATAATGAGTCTCACATTGACAATATAACATCCAAAATCATCTGTCGTATTCAAGTCCAGACAATTCAGGAACCTCCTACATCCCAGGTGAAATACAAAAATGAGCTTAATGTGTTTGACAATGAATGGAGTAGTATTTACCTTATGCCGTTTAAGGCATGTCATGATGTTAGGACAATAAATTTCCAATACAAGATTAATTTGAATTGCTTATTGACTAATAGTAGATTATTTAAGATCAAATTGTTGATAATGTGAATGGTAGTTTCCATGTGTGGTATGAATATGATTTCTGATTTATATTATACAAATGGTAAAATTATTACCTTTGCTAATAAATAATACATGAATTGGAGAGGCATTGTTGATGCTATTCCAGCTTCTTGGAAGCAAGTTTTTAAATTTGGCTTCATACGGGACCTTTGTAAAAAAAAGGTTTCATATTGATGCACGAGAATAATGAGTCTCACATTGACAATATAACATCCATAATCATCTATCGTATTCAACTCCAGAGAATTCAGGAACCTCCTACATCCCAGGTGAAATACAAAAAATGAGCTTAATGTGTTTGACAATGAATGGAGTAGTATTTACCTCATGATGTTAGGACAATAAATTTCCAATACAAGATTAATTTGAATTGCTTAATGACTAATAGTAGATTATTTAAGATGAAAATTGTTGATAATGTGAATTGTAGTTTATGCAGTAACTTCCCCAAGACTTTAAAGCATATTTTTTGGGATTGCGCTCATGCCATTAACATCTGGGACGAATTTAAAATATGGTTTGATATCAACATGAACTTTAATATTGTTCTTGATTACAAGAAAATACTGGTTGGCATTGGCACAGGAGGAGACTGTAGTGCATTAATTAACTATGCCTAATACTTATCAAAAAGGTTATCTATGCTTGCATTTAAATATTTAATTAAATTCCATTATACATGTAAACTTGAGAAACAGATCTCTAGCAGCAACAGCGCAATGTATAAATTCATTGATAAATGGACAAAATTAGAAAAGTTTTGTGAAGAGTAATAATTGTATATAAACTTTATACTTATTGATGTGCTTATTCATGTAACCCAGGTGTGTATACATACTGTATGTTGTTATTTTTATATTACCGTATTGTAACTTTATTGTGATTTGTAGATATGTTTTTTGAGCGATATAAAATATAAAAGAGAAAAAGAAAATGTTATACTACTCTATTAAATCGTGGTTCAACAACTCCCCCATACCTTTTAAAAGTAGCGTTGTTAATGTTGTTGTTTCGGAATGAACGTGAACACGTTGTTGATATCGACTTTTGAAACTAAAAGGAACTTGACTTTTATTCTAATTTGATCATTTTAGTGATAAAGGTATATGTTCTGATCCCTTTTTTTGGCTATGATTTTTTTTCACATCAAGATATTTGGATATCAGAAGAATTCCCATATTTTTCTCTCTATTTCTGTAAAATCTTGGGGGCCAGAAATGTTCCATTTAGAAATTATAGGCTAAAATGAAATGAATAACTGCCAAATGTTGTTAACCACCCGCCGATTTGAAAACTACTCAATGGGAACATTTATTGTGACTTTGAGCTTCTAAAATAGGTACCATTGGAGTTATGCAACTCAAACTTAAAAATAAGACTATTTTAAGGATGACTTTTCATGTAAAATATAAAATATAAAGTTAAAAATCTGGCCAGCATTCATATTTTTGAAAATGGTTTGAATAAAATTGTTAAAAATGAAGTACATTTAATACTGTTTAAAGTATGTTCTTGTTTGCATTGTCTATTTATTTGTTTAAAGGGATTGAATTATGTTTCAGCGTATGGGCAATACAACTTGCGTTCTGCGCGTCTGCGTGTATATTTCACTCGAGCGTTGCCTTCGTGAAATAAACCACACAGACGACGCGAACAACGTTTTAGTTTGGTGATACACATACACTGAAACACGATTTACTCCCTAAATAACAATTAGGAGACGACCGCTATAATTGAAGAGACGTAACGGAGCAAATCAAAACTCGACCGCTGCAACCTCACGGAACTGCACGGAACCGGAGGGTAGCACTGGTATCGTGCTCGCTATTTTCCTCATTTACTGATATTCCATTTAAAATTAAGCTCACTTGCGATACATTTCCCCCGTGATACACAGTCCGCGCCGAAGGCGCGGGCAGAGCCGCGAAGCTCTCTCCAGAGTCACTCTCCGATGGGAGTAGCCCGCGGGTTGGAACAGCTTGGTAGTCGGCAAATATAAGTCGGGATATGCCACTAATTAGAACAGCTTTGGTTGGGCCATTTGAACAGGTATTGTGCTTGGTTGATAAAACTACGTGTTGGGAACAGCGAGGGCGTATATTACGTCTACCGGAGGGTTGCCGGGCGGTCGAGTTTTGATGTGCTCCCTAAAAAAACCTCTTTACTCTTTTTCGCTTCCTCTGGACAGTGACGTAACTTAACAGGCGCCGCATTTACGAACGCGTATGTATCTTCCGTCATTCAACGTGTATATGCCAGCGCCTCGAAAAGTCGCGCGTGCTACGTGCTGCAATTACTTGAATACGCAGTTACGTCACTGTCTCGTGACGGCCAAATAGACTATAGACTATGTTGCAATGACACTGATTATGAGACTAAAGCAAACGATATAAAAGAACTTGTTTTGAGTAAGTGCGTATAATTAGTATTACTTTTTTATCGTTTATATTTATTTCATATGCACAAGTTGACATAATTATTATTTTCCATATAATTATTTTCTCAGTATTTGAATTGAGTATTCTCAAATTTATAAATACATTAAACTCAGTAGAGTAACGACACCCTTTCTCGGAAGGTCTAAACTTTGAATTTGTACAAATCTCTCCCGTTTGGGATTGAGCACTTTTATTCAAAAGATAGTCTAACCATGAAATATTGTCGATATTCATGAATTAATGTTAAATAAGCTACATCCTTACATGTTTAATGTTAATTTCAAATCAAATAATTTCAAATACTACATTACACATTACAATTCTGAGTCTTTTGTATGCTGATAAATATGTACCTGCATTATTTCATCTTTTGAATCATTACAATTTTTAACATTCTACATTATGTATTATAAGTCTCTGTTTTGCAGCTCAAAGAATAATGAGCTGATAAAATTGGGATGCTTCCCATAATGATAATAATAATAACAAGAAAGGTACTCAAAGAGAACAAAATACTCCACTATTTGATGTCAACAAAATCCCACGGACAATCAAACCTGGCGCGCTAAGGGTTGCTTTGCTTGAATCGATAGTCCAGTGTTATCATTGTAAAAAAATGAAAACATTTATAGCAGAGTTGCATTTTTCAAGAGGCAAACCAATTTTAGATGAAAACAATCCTCGGAAACCATCATAATTTGTGTTAAAAGTATATTATTATTATGTGATCTTTTCCAGGGAACGCCCTCAATCCCTGAAAAAGAAATTGAAAGCAGATTTTCTTGCAGATTTACATTTCTGATCATAAATCGTACATACATTCCAAGTTACAAGGCGATACGATTCTTAATTACTTCAAAATCATAGTCTTAGAGTGAAAATAAACTGTCGGAGTCTGCGCCGACAACTTATTGTTACTCTAAATTCACTCTAAAACCATGATTTTGAGGTAATCAGGAATCGTATCGCTCTGAAACTTGGAATATATTCATGATTTATGATCAGAAATGTAAATCTGCAATGAAATCTGCTTCCAATTTTTTTTCGAGGATTGAGGGCGTTCCCTGTAAAAGATCACATTATATACCTTTAACTTGAATTAATTTGAGATTAAATCTAAGGTTTGATTTTCAGTTATGTATCATCAACCTCTGTGCCAAATATCAGTGCAATAGCTCAATTTGTTTTTTTGAGATATCGCATCGGGAGTATTTTCCCATTGTTTTCAATGGGGGAGATAATAAATTATTCAGATATTATTATCTCACAGCTGAGATAAGCTGAAAACAGCTATTTCCACGGTAACAAAAATCCAGCGCATATTTTTTTTCCGGAAAGCGGAGTCGAGACGCATGTCGATAAAACAAAACTGTGTGCCGATTCTGGTTTGAATAGGTCGATTAGTTTTCGAGCTATTCGAAAATGATACTCGCCCCGCCAAAAACAAAAACAATATACTCCTGTATTAACTTTCAGTTAATAGTGGAGTATAATAATAATCAGTATTTATATAGCGCCTTTTCCCAACGGATTCAAAGCGCTATAATTTTGCTGTTGGTGAATAATCAGAATCAGGTCGCATTAATTAGATTTAGAATTACTGCACTGTTAGAAATGTCTGTAACATTACGGGCTCCGTAAATAAAATATTCCTTATTTTGGCCCGAAATACGAAATCATTCCGTAAAGCATTCATAATGTTTGGACTTATGTTAATGCATTTCTCATGATGATTCCAACTAATGGTCGTGTGCCTTGAGTTGGGACCCCATTGTGTGACATTATGCTAAAAATGTAAAAATCACATGGATTTTTCTTAAAACATTTTTGCATTAACACTATACATGGGATTATAAGGAAAGTATGCATTTCCTGAAAGCATACAAATGTCCAAATCTCACAATATTAATATCAAGGTCATTATACAGGGTGGGTAGACAATTAATATAATAGGGTGCAAACATGAAGTAATGCACTAAAAATACAACATTTTCTCTGGTCATTTTCATACCTTGAAGATAAAATTTGTTTATTTATTAAGCTGCATAATTCAAAAGTGTACACTATTATTACAAAGAAAAATGTTGCCGCCTTTGTCTTTAGTTATAAAGGATACCTTATACAGGGTGGTCAAAATGTTTAACAATATAAGTATATGAAAACGTATATCTGAAATTAATTTAACCGGTATAATAATTTAGTGTCATTTTAAATTGACATAATGACCAATAATCACCATGTTATACAGGGTGTAACAAGCGAAATGCACATGTATGTATATCGAGTCCTCAATCCACGCGTTTCTGCACTTTCTGCTTCAATTTTGATGAAAGCAATGATAATGAAATGAAATAAAACACACATGAAATGATTACGTTACAATTAGAAATTTTACCTGGATTAGATATACATACTAAATTGGATATGGCCAATAACATCATGTGTTACAAAATAAAGCACATGCGATCTAAAGGAGCGCTTATTTTTGAAAACAATTTATTTTCTTCAGTTTACTGCCATAACAAATTTTGAGCATGGGTAAAAACAATTAGTATTCGGTAATTGCGCAAGATGCAGTGTACATACTTTTGTCTGACAACGATCAACAGACTATTAACAATGACACCGATGGACTCAAGCCCCCACCCCTTCCCACATCTCGGTACGCGCCGTAAATCTTCCAAAACTGATAAAGATGTCACAAATTCTGAACAAATCTCAAGCTTGCGCGCATGCAATATGCACACCGTATCGTATCGATTGGGACGTTGAAGCACAAGATGTACACGCGGGCTTTTTGAACTCACTCGGCATGCATGCAGGAGAGTGTGCTTACCTTGTAATTTGTAGGCTGTCAGTCAGTGGTCAAGCACGCAAAAAGTGAGGAGCATTTTTATAAATAATATGTTTGTTTTTTTCCTCTCGATTTTTACCATATTTCGGCCTAATCGGATAAAGAAATATGGTAAAAATCGAGAGGAAAAAAACCAAAACATATTATTTATAAAAATGCTACGAAATGTCTTTGAGCTCCTATGTGCGGTTAAACAAAACAAGTCACTTTTAGACTATAGTCGATTCGCAGACATTGACCGATTTTCCATTTCAGTCAGAGGTAACAGAAGCAAAAGAGGGGAAGGCACTCGGATTTAATAGTAATATGCAAGGTTAATACCGTGTCATCATGTGTCTAACTATGTGAGGTAGTTACAACTATGTACCTAGTGACAGTGAACTTGCGGCTGGATTATCTGCATAACTTTGCCTGCAAACAGTTGTTGTCAATTGCCCGCGTATTTTCGATAGAGAAATGTATTGTTATTCAGATAAATTGATAAAGGTATTCAGGTGGTCTCATAGCCAGAAAAATACTTAAAGTAACGTTTATAATCCGTATCTTGGTTGATATACTGTAACTGTTTTTCCATTTAATTAGGACAAATTATTTTGTACCTAGGTTTATACAAAAATGATGATTGAATTATTTCGTTTTTTCTCGTAAATAAATATGTAGAACTGTTATTTTAATTTTAATGTTTCCTTTATTCCACGTGCATAATAAAAATGGAAAATAATAAAAGTATCCACTAAATTATGAATAGGTAAAATGTCATACATAATATTTTTCTTTCAAAACCTGTATACGGTCGATGATGGCCGATTTGTTTTTATTATGGTGGCCGGCTCCAAAGGGATAATACATTTCAAGCTGTTGGATTAAGTATTTGGTTGTCGTGATTGTAAAGCAACATGATCAGCCCTATTCATAAAGCCACACTATCAATGTATAGCATTTGATTATGGAGCACAAATAATAACATAAAAGTACCGCTGCTTTATCATTGATCAAAATGAGTTCCTCTAACGCCCAATGGACGAGGTCCAAAATCGAAACCAATACGCCAGAGTTTATGAATCTACTATAGTACAGACGAGAGTGGGTCCATAAAGCTGAGATATATAATATTGTAAGTACTATTTTTGGTACGATAGAGTCACTGCACATCTCCCATATTTTGATAGTAGGAGGATATACCGTTGATCTTTACAATACCGGGTGGTTCAAAAAAAAGTTGAACCAAGTTCAAAATAATTTTTCAACCACATTAATAATTTCAGAGAATTTGTGTTTAATGGTCTTGATCAGCAGTTAGTTTTAAAATTATCCTGAATAAATGACGCGTTGAGCTTGTTTGGTTATTCAGATATGGCTCATCACAGAAAGCATGCACAAAACTGGCTTGTCCACGGGAGCGTCATTTAGTTTTTATTTTCAACAAAACATCATGCTCTAGATTCAGAATTGAAAACCAGCCCAGACAAAGTATCCCAATCTCTATGCTTATGTGCCATTCACATTCAACAAAGAAACGTAGGTACGTATGTAGGTAATGTCATGCACCAGACAGATGTTTCAGATGTCTCCTTTTTTTCTTCTTTTTCTCCTTTTTTCACAATTTGTGACCAATCGTGTGTAAGATCACTGTGTGCATTCCATCTCTACTAAAGGATGTTCCCGTGGACAAGGACGTTTTGTACATGCTCTCTATAATGAACCATATCTGAAGAACCAACCAAGCTAAATTTACCATTTGTTCAGGATAATTTCAAAACTTACTGCTGATCAAGACTAAGTAAACACAAATTCTCTGAAACTATAAAATGTAGTTGAAAAGTTACCTTGAACTTGGGTCAACTTTTTTTTGAACCACCCGGTACAACGTTATATAGGTTTTGCTACAAAACTGACAACACCATGCAATTGTTCAATTTGCTGGATGTACTGTGTAAGTCACTGTAATCACATGCCGCATGTTCTGCACATTCTATTCACGTGAATGTATTTTAAAAAGGTTTTCATGTATTAAATGTTGTCTACAACATTAATAATGTTAATAATAAGGAATATATCAATCTGAAATTCACCAATAGTATGTAATTACAAACACGCACTTTTTTCATTTGATATTTGGTTTTTAGTATGTCGTGTTATTTTGGTTGTTATGCAGAGAAGCGCTAATGGAGTTGCTTGCGGCGGATACCGGCGCAGCGCTAAATTACCAATATTATTATTATTATTGTGCCCATTGCACAAAAACTGGTTGTTACATTCCTTATTTTGCAAAATAATTGTCACAAATATGAAAGCTAATACCCTGCCTGCCACAGGTGCAAGTTGACGGATAGGCCAGGTGTCGTTAAAATACACGCAAATGGTGAGTGAGCATAATATGAGTGCCCATAGTATAAACAAAACATGCAAGATAATATACGTCTAATAGACTATGGGACGCCCGGATGGAACGATGGTCTGTATCTTTCACTCTTGTTGTCCACCTCTGGGCAGAACATGACATTATTATCAAAAGGTGGCAAATACATCCCTAAACACAAATTCACCTGATCCCACGTTCGTAGGTTGCACGTTATGACCCTAGACCTCGATTTAGGGTCAAAGGTAACATGTGGTTCAATGTGAAGTCAAAATCTAAATTTAACATGGTAAACAATATATAAAATGGGCTATTGACCAAATTATAAAGCAAAGTACGTCATTCAAACAAGAATGCCCATTTTATTTTCAATAAATATTTTTCCATGGTAACAATACTGTTAAAGTTACAAGAAATATAACAATTTACATTGTTCTTTGTCAATAGCCCTAATTGCGTGCCTGTTATTTATTAATGCCTCTCAGGCAGTCATACGGATTTTTTAAGCCATGCCGTGAGGATTGTTTTTAAACTGATTTTGTTGAAATAACTTGTTTATACGTGATTTTGTGTTCCACATGTATCATAAGATGCACACATTAGTATGCACTGTGTTTTCAATGTAGGTATAATAAGCCATATCCATGTCCCACCATGTCCCACCTTACGATGAATGGACTATGCCATGAACACTAACTAAATGTTTTTCTTCAAATATAAGGATCTAATAACTGTCCCACAAACGATATCCATGTCCCAGAATGCTTGTGGGCAAACAAATAGCCAGCCGTTCGAATTTATGTGATACAGCTGACATCAGCATATGTACCAAAATAATCTTAGCCCTAGAAACTGCACCTAAAATTGCACCTTGACCTGAGGGAATTGCACATTGACGTCAAAAGTATAGTGCAATTTTCGCAAGAACAATTTGGAAATGTCGGCATTACTAATGCTGGTCATAAAATCCAAGTCGCACAAATCTCACACGTCAAAACTGGCGATCTCGCCCAAAACGTAAGCTTTTAAAATTTGAATGGGAGCTTTTTAACGCATCGATTGAGATCTCACTGCTACATACTGTCAACATACAGATCGCGCTCACATTAGGCATTTGGTATCACGTCGTAGCATCCAAACTCCCCCATTGAGGAGCTTTCGATGTTACATCCTGAACGGTAGTCTTATTCTACACAATACAAGTATAATCGTCAGAATCCTGCTAAATATCGTCACCGTATAATACTGGTCAAAACTATAGTTTGATACGGGACTGGTGTAACATATTAAAAATGAACTTAGTTATATTTATTGTAATCCATTGCATCATCCAGTCGGCTACAATCATCGCCAACTCGATGACGATAATCGCTTTCGTTAAAGTTCGCAAGTTGCGAACTCATACAAGTAACATGTTGATATACGCGTTATCAATCACCGACTTACTCTGGGGATTAATCCAAATATTTTACGGAGTAGCCTACGTGGAAGGTAATGTCTATGGGGAGGTTGGCTGCATGATAACAGTGCCTTTACTGTACATCTATAACGCTGGTAATATGATTCTAGTAGCGATCAGTATTGACCGAGTCCTACTCCTAACCATGGACTATCCAAAGTACCTGAAAATGATAACCACGCTGCGCCTTAAAGTGACAGTAGGAATCTGCTACCTGATCTTCCTGGTAGCGTCACTGTTTGAACTTAGCCTTTGGAATTTCGCTAAGAGAAATAACTCAATGTTCTTGTTTGTTCTTTAGTGTTCAAAAAAACTTAATAATTTTTGACATTATTTGGGAATTATGTACGAAAACTGGACTTAATATTTTAAATCATGAAATATGCTTAACTGGACCAGTTGCCCCATCCTCCCCTAGGCTTTCGAATGACACCTAAACCATGATAGCTCTACCACATTTAGCTGTTGAGTTTAGAGAGAGATGGATGATTCGTCACCAAAAATGCAACGCCACCACCCTTTTTGGGTAGTGAGTTCAAAACACATGGCCAAATAAGCTTAACTATTCGTGATTTCATGATACGGACAGCAAAATATTGGTGCTATTTAATCTGCGAGTGATCAATACCAATAAAGTAATGATAGATTTCGATGAAAATTGTGATTCAAACAAATTATAAGCAGCTCAGTTTCTCAGATATTGTTGATAATGTAAAACTTAATTCAGAGGCGGGTGTCAGCCATCGAATAGGCAAGTTTGTCCTCTACATGAAAATCGCCGCGAAATTCGTCTAAATGTAGTAAGACGGGCTGGAACTAGCAACTTTTAGAAACGATTATCTACTTTCGGTTGATAATTTAGCGCTAAAAACCATAATGAATTTGAGAAAACGGAAGATTACGTTCTTTAAACCCTTTAAATTTGACACGTTGCCACCGGATATTGGTTTCATTGGTCAGTAACCGATAAATCAATGATTTTGTTTGCGTAGTGCATGCATGCACTAATATACTGCTAGTCAGAAGACGCCCTAATCTCGTACGGCAAAACTGGCGATCTCGCCCAAAACGTGAGCTTGCAAAATATGAATGGGAGCTCATTACGCATCGATTCACTGCTACATATAGGTCCGAGTCAACATACAGATCGCGCTCACATTAGGCATTTGGTATCACGTCGTAGCATCCAGACTCCTTTATTGAGGTGGTTTCGATGTTACATTTTCAGTGAACCGTAGTTTTATTATACACAATACAATTATATATAATCGTCAGAATCTTGCTGAATATCGTCACCGTATAATACTGGTCAAACTGTATAGTTTTATACGGGACTGGTGTAACATATTAAAAATGAATTCAATTATACTTGGTTTAATCCATTGCATTATCCAGTCGGCTACAATCATCGCCAACTCGATGACGATAATAGCTTTCGTTAAAGTTCGCAGGTTGCGAACTCATACAAGTAACATGTTGATATACGCGTTATCAATCACCGACTTACTCTGGGGAATATTCCAAATATTTTACGGAGTATCCTACGTGATTTACTCAAGTTTTGTCTATGGGGAGATCGGCTGCATGATAACAGTGCCTTTACTATACATCTATAACGCCGGTAATATGATTTTAGTAGCGATCAGTATTGACCGAGTGCTACTTATAACTATGGACTATCCAAAGTACCTGAAAATGATAACCCCGCTGCGCCTTAAAGTGACCGTAGGTATGTGCTACCTGATCTGCCTGGTAGCGTCGATGTTTGAACTTAGCCTTTGGAATTTTGCGAAGAGAAATAACGCAGTGGCCGCAAGCATTGACTTTACCAAGGACTGCCTGTTTCCTCCTCGTCGTATGAAGTGGTTTGGTCTTTACGTCTCGGTGTGTTTCTACCTTCTCCCGCCCCTTTTGGTTGGTATTTTCAGCGCCGTGTTTGTCAACCGCCTTTTGGCGAGGACACGCACGAGCAGGCAAATAGGAAGCGTATCTGGTAGTAACACCAATGACAGGAGATACAAGAAAGCCGCGATGACATTGGCAGCCCTTGTATCTGCAATGTACATCAGTATTCTACCGTACATTATTTATGTATTCGTCGTGTCGTATGTCAATCAAAGCGTGCACGTCTTCGAAATCGTTTGGATAAGTATACAGTTGAATCCGTTGCTCGACCCACTATTATACTCGGCAACACAGACATATATTCGGAAATTCTACGGCAGTAAGATAACAGGTTTGATCCGCAAATGCAATGCATGTCGTACTACGAATATGTAACTCGAATAGCATCAAGCTAAATGTGAATTTCGTTATATTACTCGAACTATTTTTTTGCTTCAACAACTTACCCCATACATTGTCATACCTTTTAAAAGTACAGTAGCAAAGCATTGTTAATTTTGTTGAATTGGAATGAACGTGAACACGCTGTTGACATCGACTTTTGAAAATAAAAGGAACTTGACTATTATTTAAATTGATCATTTTAGTGTTAAGGTTTAAAAGGAATTGTTAAAAATGAAGTACATACACTGTTTAAATTATGTTCTTATTTGCATTGTCTATTTATTTGTTGAAAGGGATTACATCATGTTTCAGCGTATGGGAATCATTGATTTGTGTGTGATTACTGTCATAACTGTGTGCTATCTGAACGAGACAGATGAATGGGTCTTTAGTGATAACCGCAATGTGCGGGACAAAGGGTGTATCTGGCTGTGAAGAATACAAGTCTTAGCTGATAAGCTGTGAGTTTTTCAGTGCGTAAATCCATAGACGGGTAAAACATCGATTTTTACCGTCTATGGTAAATCACACACAAATCAATGATTTCCTATACCTAGTGCAACATTTCTGTTGCATGCGCGGTCATTGAAATCGACATAACTTTAAAAGTATCCATTCGATTTTGTTGAATGAGGTATCAAACTGCGAAGAAGAAATTTGCTCATTTAATGTATATCTCAGATTTTTGGTACCGATCATATATTTAGAATTAGCCAACCTCAAAGCACCTGGGCAGGGACTTTATGTGCTAGGTGTAAGTACCTGATCAAGTAATTACTATGCTCTCAACTCCAACACTATAGCACTTGTAAGAGGGTTTATTTTGGAATACCTCCTACGCAGTAACGTTGAGCCGAGTTAAATTAAAAGACTAATAATAAAACTCAGGATGCAGAAGGTGCAGCTGTCGAACTTATATTTATTCAGATGAAATCATACATGTAATGTTCTTGGTCATGACATATAAATAATACTGGAGAACTTGTAGTTGAAGGTGTCGTGTGGTCAAAAGCAAAAGTCGGAGAGAGAGAGAGAGAGATAAGTTCAGTTCAGTTCAGTTTTATTTTCACCATATTACATGATACATCAGACAAGTAAATTATAAGAAAACATAGGTGGGGAAAACCAAAAGGAGCACAGCTCGAAATATATTGGTCACCCTGATAATTTCATAATAAATATGATAATTTAGAAGTACTACAAAGAAGACGACTACAAACAAGAGACAGGACAGGAAATGTGTAAACAAGACCGGACAGGACATGTGCAACTAAACACTAAAGTGTAGGCAGTAATGATGGCATCAGCTATAACATGATAATAATTATCTCATGTAGTAAAATTTCTCATGCCACGCTGGCCCGCCGACCGTTTGCCTACCGACCATTTACCAACGTCATGTTGACGTTCATTTGCCAACCAATACCCGACATAAAATCCTATTAACACTCAACGTTGGCTAGACGTTGGCTTTCCGACCGCGACCTTGCCGACAATTGCCAACGTTGACACAACGTAGTCTTGCTATCTGGGTACCCTACCCACATCATTTAAATTCTGTGATATTTGCGTACTGCTATTATTTACAGCTCGTAACTCTAGTCACGTGATTTTGACATCTTTGGCAAGTACATTTTTGTCGATCGTTTTGTGTTGTACATCATTCTGTGTTTATATCATTTCGTGTTTGTGTGCCGGTCGTTTAGCGGTGGCTAAACGATTTTATGTTTGTTAAAACCAATTTACCAGTCGTTTTGCGTTCATCATTTTGTTTTCATGCTGCTTTGTGTTTCTTTTTTATCTTTTATATATGTTTGCATATCAGTTTGGATTTTCACCATTGTGTGTTTGCATATGTTCTGTCTCTATAGTTATGCTTTTATATCGATGTGTGGTTATGTTATTTTGTTTGCATGTTATTTCGATAATTGTGTTGTATATAATTTTGTGTTTGTAGCCGGCTGGTTTTGTGTTTGTTTATATTCTGTTTTCATATATGTGTCTTTCATATGACTTTTATTTCATGCTGGTTTGTGTTTGCTAATTATGTCATTTCGTTTGCATATAATATATAGTCCGGTTTTTATATCGTTTTCTTTTTCTATTTAGTTATGTTTGCTATAATTTTGTTTTCAGTATCGGTTTGTGTTTGTTTATGTTATTTTGATATATAAAAACGCAAATTGATAATCAAAAACAACACGTAAAACACAAATTGATATACAAAAAACCAAGTAAAAAACACCAATCTATATACAAAAACAATGTTAATTTTGAAACACCACGTAACACACAAATTGATATACAAAAACAACAACTTGTGAATAACAAATTGATATACAAAAACAACAACTTGTGAATCACAAATTGATATACAAAAAACAACTTGTAAAACACAAATTTTTGTACAAAAACAATGTTAATTTTGACCCAAACGGCGTGCCATAGGCACGTGTGGTCCAGTGAATAAGTTCTCGCTCCACAATAAAAGTGTTGTGGCCAAAATGTTTTATCCTTGTGGAAGGCATAGCCGTTCTTGTTAAGAGTTGGTACTGGCATTGCTTAATGCTGGGAAAGTGAAATATACCCGTTGTGCGTGAGGTCTGTCGAACGCCCCTCAGCAAAAATTGCTAGGAGATGATGTCTGGCCTAAATACCAGGGAAAGAGAGATGGACACTCCTGCGCGCAAGATAGCTCGGCACGACACGTTACCTTGTGTTACCCTCTGACTAGTGAATCCAGAAACGCCACTGTACAATTAAGGAACACAGCACTAAATAAATGTCCCATTGGATTAAAGGTAAAATAGGCATACATCACCCTAATTTATTTCAATGCCCTTAGTACCAATTTTTGGTATGTCGGGAATGGTTGCAGTCAAATATTATGCTTTGAATTTTAATAAAATCGTCAAACAGTGTTATGCATTCCAATTAGATATTACGATATGACCATTTTAACAGCGTCATCCATATTTTCAGCCCGAACGCTCGCCCTCTGACCGCCTCCGAGCAAGTGTGTTCATTCACTTGATACATTTTCTGTCAAATCGAAAATTAATATTTTGCAATATCCTGAGCAAAGTACAAGAGAATATCCTTCATTTTATGTACAGAATGCTACCCTCACGCTAGAATGATTCCCAAAACTGATAGAGCTGGAAACAATGCAAATTACATCGTTATTGATCTGACATCACTAAACACCCATCACTTATCAAATTAAAATGTTCCAGCACCTAGCGATACTGAGACACTAACTTTGTACCAGTATCGAAAGATACTGAATGTTCTAGTATTGATCGACACGTACTATACTAGTCTAGTATCTGGGACCTAAAGTACTCTTTTCCCTTTCAATACAAAACAAGTAAAACAAATCGGCAAACCCATACTGCCTGGACGACGGATCAAAGCAATTTGCGCGGGGCCCAAACCGTATGGCGTGCAGGCGGATATGGCAAGCTCAATGTATAATAATACGATGAACAGTGTTTATCGCCGATATCACTGTTTTTCGACCGAGAAACATTGTTTTTCGACTGATAAACTGAGTTTATTGAGATAAACAATGTTTTTCGATCAAAAAACATAGTTTATCGATAAACTCAGTTCATCAAATTGAAAAACAATGTGTTTTGATCAAAACATAACATACCAGAGTTGTACAAAGTTGTTTGTGACTCTCCCTGTACTGTTTGTCACAGCGTAAACTCAGGAGTTTTGCTTGCTGACCTCCAAAGCTACGCTCAGTCCGTCCACCAGATAAAATGGTCAATATATATCTTATTTTGCATTACTTGTGAAAGCTTAATTAAATAATGCCTTGTAGAACGTGTACTCAAAGTACAACTGCTAAACCAACGTACTCTGGGTAGTTTTATAAATATAATGACTATCATATATTTGGACAAGACAATCCACTCGGATTTTTTTTATTAATTTAAGCATAAAGTACAATGCAATACAAAACCGTCATTTAATACGTCATGGTACTCAGAACTCAGAGGTACACCATCTAATTCAACAATAAACGCTACTAGTTATCTTAATCAGTTTGAATACTAACTTTATATCGGCAACAAGTGTTTCGTGTCGATGTGATCGCGGAGGATTTTGGTGAACAGATATTATACTCTTCCTACAGTTTGAATACTAACTTTATATCGGCAACAAGTGTTTCGTGTTGATGTGATCGCAGAGGCTTTTGGTATACTCTTCATACATTCAATTGAGGCATCTGAGAATACACTCAAAGAATGTCAGTATGGATACTACGGATGGCTACGTTCGTTTAGTGGCATACCGATCAATATGTTTCCTGATTTTATTTCCATGTTGGTTTTATCAACCTGTCGACTGTGCTTCAGAACAACACACAAGTAAGTTATTAGTCTCATTACTCATACAGGATGTATAAACAAAACACGCAACACTTTTTGTCGAGCTCCGTACCCTTAAGGCAAATGACATATCGCTCTGAAAAGTAAATATAATGTTAGCACTATGTATTGGCTGTCACATATTGAATTTACAGCGATATCGACAATTAAATTCGCTTAGATATCCTGGATATAAGTAGACGACCAGAAAACACAATTTATATCGTTTATCTTTCATACCTGAGTGTCAGTCAATATTAACAAAAACATGTTTATCCAATAATTTTACCGAAATAGATGGAATGGTTCTGAGAAGTAAATGGCTTGTTAAAGATATGACTTTGCCTCTTTTCGAAATAATATGCATTATATACTTTTATTAAAAGAAAAAGCACAACGATTGACTATATTATTATGTTTATAAACAAAATAGAGCGCATAGACCCTAGCTTATTTGGGTAAAAAAACAAAACAAATATTGGCCTTACTAAAACATGCTTTCATCGTTCCCGAGAACAAAATGCGCTATTATTCTATAAATTGCAAGTGCCTTGAATCGTTTAATGTTGGTCTTCATATTAGGCCTACTCTATGAAACTCAGCTTTAAATCTAAGAAAATCCACGGTTTTCCAAAATGAATAGTTGTGTGCAAAGTGTAAAATATATCTTTAATCGTGTCTTTTCGCAATTGGTGTAATGCGTTTTCCAAATTTAGCTAAAAAGCAATGATATTATGCATCCCGAACGCTGCCATTGGTACTCTGAGTATGGCGAGGTTGATAACGTAATAAACATTTATTCAAACACATGTTAACTAATATATCGAAAACAAGGCAGTTTACAAACACATCTTCTCGATATACATTGAAGCCCATTTGACAATAATAAAGCAGTGATAATACACCTATCAGTTGTAAGACGCACTATACGACCCCCGGGAGTGGTGCGTCACTTTACCGAGGTGCGTCAACTTCTCATGTACCATGACGCACCCTGTGTCAAAAAAACGACGGACTATTGCCATCCAAATACGCACCCTCAGTCAACTATCAGCCCATTCGCACCCATGTAAAGTGACGGACCTTTACGCACCCTCCGTCATTTTTTTGACGGACCAAAGGCTGCCACTGACGTACCCTCCGTCAAGAATTATTGGTAAACGACGCACCCACGACGCACCTCTCCCGGGGGTCGTATAGTGCGTCTTACAACTGATAGGTGTATAAACAATATACTCACTGTAATTACACCACCATAAGGTTGGATAACGCGATGTTCATACTAGCTTGGGTAATGCATAATCTTCACACGTTTAGTTTTACACCAAAACGATTTATGGTACTTCTTGTTTATAAATCATATTCAACCATATTTTTACTAGCGGAAAAAGATCCCCGAAACAGTATTAATCGGCTCTACCATTTATTGAGATTTACATCACTTCAACTTTCGTTCTGCTTAATTTTCATATTACTCTGAAGCAAAAAATTAAAACAAATCTTACCATTCGTCGTGTGTTTTTGCACCGTACTTTTTTCGAGGCGCCCCGTGTTTAAAGAAATTCAACTTATTTGTCAAAATACGACCTATATTGATGAAGCAGTGGCCATCGGAATAAAACATGACGCTGATTCTATTGCGGCTCTTAACCCTATACCCATGAAAATATGGGAGGTCTCAATCGCCAAATGTATCACTATTGTGTACTCAAAAACCAACAGAGCACCACTCTGTACGATGTTATTGTCAATGTTATGGCCCTGTAGAGTAACGAATATAGCTAAATTATGCCTAGCGTACTGATTTCTTTTTCGAAATTTGGAAAAATCCAGACAATTATGCTAACATTCTCGGCAAAAAATCTGTTTCTTAGCGAACTCCTAGTACGTGTTCCAGAATGATTTTTACCGTGTTTGACAAAATATAAAGATATAAAAACAATATTGCACCCAAAATGAGAAACATATTCCCTACTTTACTCTTATATGGCATAACATTATTGAAAATGAATGGAAATCTTTTGTTCACTTTCATCGTATATCAGTTGATACAAATCACACCAAACTTCAACAGTGCCGCTTAAGAAAGTATGATAAAAATCACTCAAACATAACAATCCCCTCACATCATTCATATATTGCTTCATAAAACATCACTAACAGTTGATATATAGTATATTTTACATTTTGTAAGTAAGTAAAGTAAGTAAGTAAGTAAAGACTCGAGCCGAGCTTCTTAAGCTCGCGCGCGGAGTGCCCATCTCTCTTTCATTAGCGTTTATTAGGCCAGACTCCCCATGTAATTTTTGGCTGTGGGGGGTTCGCCACTCCTCCCGCACAGCGAGTCTGTTTTACTTCCCAACATGAATTAATGCCGGTACCCAATTATACACCTGGGTGAAGCGTGGCAAGTGCGGTAAAGTGTCTTGCCCAAGGACACAACACGCTGGCAGAAACGGGGCTCGAACCCACAATCTTTGCATTGTGGAGCGAGAGTGAATCCGTTGAACCACGCGTGCCCGACTACATTTTGTAGCTGAAATTAAAAGAGGACACATCAAATTACCTGCATATCATTTCAATTGACCTTTGTGCCTAAGAAAGCTAAAACGTTACGTTAAGAGCACGCTCTGATACGCTGTGAAAATTTGGAACACGTCGAGCCCGCGAAAATAATTGAGCATGTCCAAAATTTCTCGGCGTACTCAACGTGTGCGTAATACGTTCAGCATAAGTTCCCGATAAGTTCGTAGTACCAGGGATACTATTAATTTTGGGATAGGAAAGTCGTATACTAACGTACGTAGCGAAAACGGTCCTTTTGAATATTTGAATACATTATGATAATCGTCTGGAATGCGTCGGTGACCGGCGAGGTTAGTCAGCATAGAATTGATGGCGCTGTGCACGCGGTAGATTAACACACCGCTTACTGTCAAAAATGATACTGACACTGGAGTTGGTTATCCAACTCCACCGTTTTTGGATGAAATAATTTAGTTCCAACGTGTGATGAATTTTATGGGGTCATATACTCAAAATCCCGGGCAAAATCCATTGTTACAGTGAAAGCAATGGAAATTCAAAATTAACGGCCGTTCGTGTCTACCATCGTCTGCTACAATCACGCCTTATCGGTATATAGCGCCACCAATTCTATGCTGACTAAGTTCAATTTAAAAGTGGACCCGATCGGCAAGCTCAGTGGCATTCCCCTGGTAGTACGTTAGACATACGTTTACATACGCTAATATTTTTCAGGTGCTCAATGAGCGTGTTTCTGCTGGGACACTGCAAAAATGTAGCGCTAATAAACGCTAAGTTTCAATCGGTCAGTTTTTAATCCCCCCTGTTTCTACTCGCGAAAAGTTACCGCTAAGTTTATCGATCCTAGTCGATGGCCACAACATTTGACCTTTTGTAAAACCAAACAATGCCATCGCACCTGAAAAAGATTGCATCACAATAATTTGTATAACTCAGCGTGACACGGTTCACGGCGCAAACCGGTTTTTTTAGGATTACCAAAAAACCGATTATTGCCCGGTTCTGCCTGTTTCTACTGGGAAAACTTAGCGTTTATTAGCGGTAACTTGCCCAGCAGAAACACGCTCTATGTCGATTTTTCCTATGCAATTCGTTGGGAAGTTGGACGTTCTTGGGCGTTCTTGGACTCTGACAATTTTCAAGCTATTTTTTGTATACGTCGGCATACGTTCAGGCCATACGCCATGGTGTGACAGGGCCTACTGTCACACCATAGCGTATGGCCTGAACGTATTCAAAAAACAGCTCGAAAATTGTCAGAGTCCAAGAACGTTCAAGAACGTCCAACTTCCCAACGAACTGCGTAGGAAAAGTCAACATCGGTGATGGAATGGACGTATCCATAGCGTATCCATAGCGTATTGAACGTATACATAGCGTATGACTAACGTATTGATAGCGTATCACTAACTTTTAACAAACTTATGACAGCGTATCACAGCATATGCGAGCGTATGACCAACATATGCTTAACGTATTCGTAGCGTGTTCGACGTATCTTCAGCGTATCCTCGGCGTACAACGAACACGTGACTTATGCCGCTGCCCGTTCAAGTAAACGCAGCCTAGATGATAACTATTAAAATATCTAGTAGGATAAATCTATAGGTCCAACCTATAAATTACGAGTAACGTACCTCTAACGTATGTCAGCGTATGTTAACGTATGTTTAACGTATGTCAGCGTTTGTAAACGTATGTCTAACGTACCACGAACCTATCGGAAACTTACGCAGAACGTATTAAGCACACGTTGAGTACGTCGAGAAATTTTGAACATGCTCAATAATTTTTCGCGGGCTGGACGTGCTCCAAATTGTCACAGCGTATTACAGCGTGCTCTTAACGTAAACGACGTATCCCCAACTTACCCCTAACTTATATTAGCGTACACCAACGTACACCAATGTATTTTTTGATATTTCGCATACGTTGGCATACGTTCAGGCGATACGCCATGGTGTGGCAGAGCCTTTATACACAGCGTATTCCGACGTACATCAACTTTTTCCATTTATATTACAGTGTACTAATACACCTATCAGTTGTAAGACGCACTATACGACCCCCGGGAGTGGTGCGTCACTTTACCGAGGTGCGTCAACTTCTCATGTACCATGACGCACCCTGTGTCAAAAAAACGACGGACCATTGCCATCCAAATACGCACCATCAGTCAACTATCAGCCCATTCGCACCCATGTAAAGTGACGGACCTTTACGCACCCTCCGTCATTATTTTGACGGACCAAAGGCTGCCACTGACGTACCCTCCGTCAAGAATTATTGGTAAACGACGCACCCACGACGCACCTCTCCCGGGGGTCGTATAGTGCGTCTTACAACTGATAGGTGTATAAACGGATTCTTAATTGTTTCATCCTACACATGCAACCTACACGTGCTACACCCAACGTGCGAAACATTTACTCATCGAATGCTCAACGTATTCATGACAAATTGATCCCTATACGTTATTTGTCACCGGCTCAAAATTTTGAACATGTTCAACATTTTGTCCTAGACCCCAGCGCACCTCTGTGAATCCATACGAATCACTGTACGAATATAACGTATGCCAAACGTGTCACGATAGAGGGCACACTACTCGCAACAGTGTGACAGGAGCTTAAAGGGTAGGGGTGGGGGTACCGCGATATTTTGCGAGAACTATCGTGGTTATCACGTGATACGTATAGTTGAAAACAAAATTTACACTGTTTTAACGAAATACATTATGGGATTGTTAAAATCAAAGAGGTCGCAAACTTATTTACAATTGTATATTTAGCTATAACAAGCTAAAAGTGACATCTCTAAATGTATAAACAAAGTGTGCAAAGGAGAAATTGTTGGGCACAGTGGTAAAATGGTTTTACAACAATTTTTTGCTATCATTATCAAACTGAACTCAAGTTAAATCACTTATTTATCGAGCAATAATATAATTATTTACGCATTTTAATTGTTTAGATACAAAGTTAAATAAATCAAGGAGTTAAATGATAGATAAATAAATAAAAATAAAACTACAAACGCATGTGCGGCCTTTATAATTTATAAAAATTGACATAACGATGATGTTACATTACTTTAATCAAGTTTAAAAGATAAAAAATAAATAAAAGGATATCAAGGACTATTTGGGAATCGAACCCATGATTGCCAATTGCCAACGGCCTGGCCAACGTATGCACGCCACAGACATCGACAAGTATAGTTGTGATAATTTTATTATTTAACCATATCCATTTATTTATACCGAATGGATTTTTATTGTGCCATTTTCCCCAAATGTATGTGTTTCTCTCTCACAAAATGTGTTTGTAATGTGATTATACTCCTTATTTTTGAAAGAACGGTGAAAAACGTTGACATTTTCGAACACAAAAAATGGCGTCATTTATACGGTCCACAGTCATCGCTCGACTGAACCATAACTGAACGTTGTGTCGTGACGTGACGTATTGCATGATTCATGTTACGATCTGTTATACACAGCGAACATGCACCGGGGCCATGGGTTAATGCGCTGTGTAATTCTACATTCCCGGCAGACACTCTGTTTAAAGGCACAAAAAGTGGACTTGTTTAAAGCATTTTTTAGCAATTCTGAGGTGTGCAGATCGATTTTCTTTATTGAATGGGTTAGAAAACCATCCATTTTAGAACATCTGAAATTTAAAATGAACTGCACACCTGGGCAAGTATGACGCCAAGGGCATATCTTTTGCATGTAAATCCAATACAAGAGTTCTGAAAATCGACACAAATATGACGTCAAAACCATTGCTTCGGGAAAAAATGGCGCGGTACCCACCCCCCCCCCCTACTTAAAGGGGCGGCTTGAAGAGATATGTTGGAGGATACGCCCTCAGTTATGATAACAACTGGGATTTGTATATTTTTACAATTGTATTACATGTATGAACTTACACCTATAAGGATTAAGGATTAAAATAAATCAGCCCTCTTTGTACAACAAAACGTCGATTCCAAAATGCTGGTAGAGCAGTGATCCAGCATTTTACGGTAGTCAGTATTCCCCTGCAGCACGCGTGGTAGATAACTCGAACCATATTTACATAGAGGGCGTTTTTGAGAAAAGGTTCAATAAATAGCGATGGTATTTTTTCAATCAATATTTGCTGTGCTTTTGTGAGTAGAAACAACAATAGTTTTAATTTTTAATGTTCATCTAGAATTCTGAAGTAAATAATTTAAAAAAAAAAATCTTCAACACTGCTTTGTGTCCCTTTAACGCTTCATTGAATGGATGACAGAGTTGGTCCTTTGAGTGCCAACTAGTGGTGAATTTGAAATTGGCACATTTTGAAAGAGACCTACCCACATTCTCAAGCAAGTGGCTGAGCACTGAAATGCGTGATTGCGTCAAGTGTGGTATCCATGGAATGCAGAGCACATTCAGTTTCCATCAATATGCAACACGATATGAATAAACAATGAATATTTGAAAAACAAATGGCGATTAAACAATAATTCCGAACCTCATTTGAAGAGATTGTATGGTTAATGTCTATGAGTTAATGCCTATGAGGAATGGAAATTAAACTACACGCTATAATGAAGAGAAAAAAAATGTGAAATCTCGTGGGTGTATAAGTGTATGGGGTCCACGTTGACCTAAAGCTTAGCTAAATTGTTAACGCGAGGCGGCTGATTTCTGCCAGTACCCAGAACGCGATATTATTTACCGTAAACAACATTTGATTCCTTGACTGAATAAAGCGTGTTTACACACGATGAGACTGATTGGTATACATGTACAGTATAATACATGTACATTCCTCACAATAAGTAACTGACAAGGTAATGAATATATACTCTTAACTCCAAAACTATAGCTTCTATGTAAGAATATTAATTTATAAAGTTGTAAGGAAATCTCATTGTTTATGAATATCAGTTAATAATTGAGAACACTACATTGATAAGGATAGAACAGAGTGAAGTTTTCATTTTACCACTTGGGTTTTGAGCGCGCAGGACCGTGTGAATGATATGTGTATGGGTTGCATTGATCAATTGAAGCATCCCAAATCATTATCTTACTATCAACCCGTGGGTTATCGCTACCAGATAATCAATAATATGCCTGTTGCTAGTCCAGGCTGCGCTTCGACGAAGAAAATGTTAAAATGAAAAACTGACCTTGTTTTGGGTTTTTGGCATATAACTGAGTTAATATGCATTCATTCTTCACGTGTAATATCTCAAATTGAAGAGAAGAGATTTTCTTTCAACTTTATAATATTATATTTTTACGTAAGAGCTATAGTTTTGGAGTTGAGAGCATATTAATTACCTGGTCAGTTACTAATTTTGAGGACTGATACAGTCAAACAGTGTATGGCCAAATGTTGTTTACGGTTAATTGGAACAGTTATTTTAGTAATTGACACCACGGAATGGGATACACTGCACGATTTAAGGCTTATTCCAGGGGGGCCCTGCCCCCCCCCCCTGAATCTGGACAAACCGCAAAATTAAATTTTCCGACTTAACTCTCATTTCGTGGTGACAGGTCTCATAGTACAAGCCGCGGTCTACGTGAGCCATTAGTAGCTTTACATCGGCCTCGCGGGGGAACATTTAAAGAACGATATGGAAACAACATAAAATCTTTCACTTTTCAGTAACATCAAATACGAAAAGGAAACTGAGCTATCAAAATACATCTGGCGTCTAAAAAACACAATACCACCTATAATAATATAATACGGAAGAACATCATGCAATCCAACACATTTAGGCGAAAAACCGGACAGTGTTACTTATGCTGGGAATAAAAAACTGGCAATAGCAACATTATAATTCGTCGTTCTGAAGTGGTCTAAAAAGTCTCAACAAAAGAAAATCACTGGACCAAAAAAGAAAAAAAGTAACCACCTCTCCGTACCAACTCACAAGTAAACATGTCGCCTGAGGATAGCCACGGCGTGAAACCTATACGGTAGCAAAACAGAATTTGTGTTAAATATTATAAACAAAAAGAAATATATATATTTTTCGGGTGCTTTATTTCTGAACAAAGCACAAAATTCAACAAATAATAGAAAACATAAGAAATAGATCGGAAAATAATATAAAACATGAAAGACCTAGATTTTTCAGGTGCTTTATTTCTGACAACATAACACAAATCACAACAAATAATAGAAAACATAAGAAATATATCGAAAATAATACATAAGAACGATTGTGGTGGGACGACTTGGAGTCGTGAAACTCACTTTTGATATCCGTCCTCCCTTTTCTGCCGATAGGGGCGACATTCTGTCCTTAAAGGGGCATTGAGAGATACGTATGAGAGTGCGCCCTCAATTTTCCTGGAAATTGAGTTTTTTGCACCAAAGTAATACTTATATAATATAATTATTATAACTACCATTCGAAATCAATTTACCTTAATTCACAGTATAATCACCATGTAATAGTTCACAATTTGAGAGTTTCGATGTAGATCACATCGAAATTATCAGCAGAATTCGTGACATCTAGCGCCATCACTTCAACCCTTTTCCGATGAAATATAACGTTTCATAGATATGATAATACCTTATCTATTGAAACTATTAATGTTTTTCAAAATTCATTTTTATCGCCAATCTCTCCGTGCCCCTTTAAATCGTGCATGCGAATATTGGTAAATTAAATAAATTTGGGAGTATAGCAAAATAATAACCATACTAATAGTACGATATAAAGTTAAATCTGGTTTTTTTTACAAATCTGTATTAAGGTAAATCAAGTTACTCAGCATCCTTTGGCACTTTATATAATTACGCCGCATTTATTGTCTATTCACAGGTTTCCCGATATCCAGCATTCCTCTCAAAGTACGTCTTACTGGCACCCACACACCGTTATTCGGTACACTACAAGTTTATTACGGCAACTCTTGGGAATATGTATATACCAAGAAGACGTTCGGCACGTTCAATCTCGAACAACAAAGTCAAATAATACGGCCGCTTGGGGGCGCAATTTGTCCTTTAATTAATTTGAATATCACAGACGATGTCGCCGACCAACTTACCAATACAGATAATAGTTTCATCATTTCTAATGATAGATCCTTATTGTGGATGACGCGACGTAATAATAGCAACCCATCGTGGTGGACGCCTGGTTATAGTGACCTGTTAATCGATAGCTTATGGTATCGGAAGGTTGAGTTAAACTGTCTCTGGGGTAAGTCTTTTTAAGAGAGTTCCATCCGATAAAATCTCGAAACCTAGGCAATGAAATCTGTATTTTTGATAAACAAATCCAAAAACAGATGACAAATAAAAAGTAATTAATACGTGTTAAGGTAGTTACATATCCTATGCATATCCTCAACTGAAATGCAATTTACAACTTAAAAGTGTTACAATTGGCTCTATCCCTACAAAATGTATTCTTCTCATATTTTGTATTGATAGGCAATAAACATTGAAAATGTAACCGGTTGCCATGAAAACAACTCACACGTGTACACAATTTGCATTGCAATTTAGTAAACATGACTGTTTTAAGTACTTACTTAAATTAAAGAGAAGTATTTTCTTTACAACTTCATAACTTAATATTTTTACGTAGGAGCTATCTGGCTAGTGTTGGAGTTTCATGCATTTATTTATTTATTACCTGGTCAGTTATTTATTTTGGGGAACTGTACATTATATTTATAGAATAAAGTAAGGACATTTTAGTTTGGTTGCCGGACTATTGGATGGGCAGGTCGATATTTTGAGTGGATGTCGGCGCAGCGACTACGATGAAAATATGTGACCAGTCGCGTCAAAAAGGACATATTGTCGGCAAACCTAGTTTTGAGATAGAGGCCAATATATTTGGTGAAATATAAAGAAAATAATACAGTTCGTTTACCTTCAACATGGTATCATTTCAAAGCTTTAATTATGCTCTTTCAAGTGATACCAATAACTCAGATTTGATTCGGGCCACCAACATGTCCATTTCGACGTGACGGGTCGCATATGCACATGGTATCATAATTATCAACTCATTCCAAAATGACTGTTCATATTTTTGTACTCTCTGTTCTATATCATATTTAATAGGCTACTATCATGGGCGAGCGCTACATTTTGGTGTTCTATCTTTTCGTAATAGAGCTCTATTAATTTGAGATGTTATGTTTAATGTGTGAATGAGTTATTCACTTTGGAACTCATTAATTATGACAGTAGATGGCCACATACCAAACCGCCCTTACTGTTAATTGAAATGTTTGATTACCTGTCAGTGCTCTTTAGTTTGAGATGTGGGGACTGTGACATGACCATATAAAAGAGTAATTGTTGACCTGGTATTAAGGTGAGAAATGGAAGTATCTGGCACATGCCTACAAGTAGCTTTGACACTTAATATATAGTATATAGATCATGATGCATATGCTATTATGGTGTAGAGATCTGGAGATGGAAGAGATGCCTTTTTGTAAACATTTGTACATGGTCAAAGAGCTGTAACTGGTAGCCTGAGCCCGAAATTGAAAATGGGATGTAAGTAGGAAAATATCAGTTGAGCGCCACGTCTCGCCTTATTACAAAAGACAATGTATATTATTATCACAGAAAATAATAAGGTCAGCAAGCTGCAAGTTACTTGCCAATATAATTCCTGCTAATACAAAGAAAAATACAAAGTGGACTGTGAATGATTGGATGAACGCTAATGGTGATTGTAATGCCCCCAGAATATTTGAGGTTATCGTGCCTCTTATTGATTGGTAGACATGTTCGGTATGTCAACTCAAATGCCGCATACAAATATGACATTTTGACCGTCATTTATAGACATAGGTTATATTGCATTTCAATAATAACTTGTGATCACCAAGTTACATATACACATGGAAAAAAGTATCGCACCACTTTTTTCTTCTTTGAAAAGTGCAAATGTGGCCTCGAATTTTGCCACCATGGTGTGATATTAAGGATCATTTGTTTGCGTAAGCTGTCCAACAAAATGTTGTGCAATAAAAGGGCCACATTTGAGTTTGTGACGTAATCGATGTAATGTTTTTTCAAGGCCAAGGGTAAAATGCATGATTTTGTCCAGAAACATTCATGAAACAAGTTTGGGTATAACGCGATATTGAATAGACTTTAAAAACTTAAAATAGTCATTATATTAGTCACCGTTGATTTTGTTTTTGTTTATTTGACCTAGGTCAACACCTTCGCAATATTGCTTTTGTCATTTGAACTTCTTTAAAATTTGACCTATTTTGACCTTAGACCCCATAACCGTTGGGCGTACGAAAAAGGGAGTTTTTTGTTTAATTTGACCGCAGATGACCTTTGACCTTGGAATACTTAATTGTGTTACCAAAGATTACAACTTTAGAGATTAATCATCGGGCCTCTCAATATCGCGTTATACCCAAACTTTTTTCATGCATGTTTTTGGACAAAAACATGCATTTTCCCCTTGGCCTTGAAAAATCATTACATCGATTACGTCACAAACTCAAATGTGGCCCTTTTATTGCACAACATTTTGTTGGACAGCTTACGCAAACAAATGATCCTTAATATCACACCATGGTGGCAAAATTCGAGGCCACATTTGCACTTTTCAAAGAAAAAAAAGTGGTGCGATACTTTTTTCCATGTGTATATACAGGGTGTCCCAAAAGTCTATGCACGTTTTTGAAGAGTCATATCTAATAAAATATAAATCATATGGTATCAATTTAACCATATTTTGATAGACGAGATTTGGGAAATTATTTTGATACCAAACACAACCCTATTGGTGAACCCACAACATTATAAAACTGGTTGAAAGTTTTTGGCCATGTGAGACACACCCATACCAGTACCACACATTGTTGCTAAAAACAGGTGCGCATAAATTAACGGTATGAGAGCAACGTTGCGCATTAGTCACAGTTCACTGCTTACCCTGCAACATTAATGTTATTACCAAACTCGGTCACTCACAACATAAATAGGCGTAGTAGACATTGCACAGCAAGTCTTCATTCAAGATGGTTTACAGCATAGATAAGCGAATACAAATTGTATGGTTATACGCTAAAACAAATTCGGTTCAACTTACTCAACAAAAGTTTAGAAAACATTTCTAAGTGAAACGCGCACCAGGAAGAATATCCATTCTGAAGTTGGTGGATACATTTTTGAACACAGGAACTGTGCATGATTTGTCTCGATGTGGTAGAAAAAAGACTGGTAGATCAACAAGTCACAATGATGTCATAAGACATGCAGTAGCCAAAAGTCCAAAGAGATCTATTCACTGACTTTCCGCAGAAAACAAGATTAAAAGATCAACTGTTCACAGAATTTTGCTTTAGCACACATCTCCTCTGTATAAATGGAAAACATTTAAACTAGATTTCACTATAGAAACGAAAATTGTGTGTGATAGAGTTTGCTATTATGATAAGATCACAGTAATGTAAAATTTTAAATATTACAATTGACGGATCACTTTCCGTGTAACCAACTCTACCCGTATTTTTGTTAATCTCAATAGGTATGGATTTATGAACTTTATTCCTCCGAAGAAAAAAATAACGTTTTTGCAGTAATACATATTTTACTTCTACGGTGGCATTACAAACAGATGTTACTCCAATGTTTGGTATCAACATTATTTCCCACATCTCCTCTTTCTAAATATGTATTCATATTTTCAATACGACTTATATTTTGTGAAATACAAAGCTTCAAAGTCGTGCATAGACTTTTGGGACACCCTGTATTTGATCACCAAGTTACATATATATGATCACCAAGTTACATATATATGTCACACCGGTTCTGAAATATCAACAACATCCAAATGCTCCCCCAAATGCTTGTAATTCAGAATATGTGCTCATACATTATATTTTGTTAAATACAACTACCATGCTCGGTGAATCCACGTTACTTTCATGGTGAATCCAACTCTTATCTTGTCACCTTATACTTGTGGTTCAAATGTGATACATGTATTCTAATTATCACTGGCATTGGAACATAAATACCACATGTATACACACTTGATTTGTCTGTGATACATCATGTATTATCTGTGATAGTAATATAAACATTGTCTTTTGTAATACGGCGAGACGTGGCGCTCAACTGATATTTTCCTACTTACATCCCATTTTTAATCTCGGGCTCAGGCTATCAGTTACAACTCTTTGACCATTGTACAAATGTTTATATTACCAAAAAGGCACCGCTTCCATCTCTACACCATGATAGCATAGGCATCATGATCTATACACTATATTATTTTAAGTGTCAAAGCTAGGCATGTGCCAGATACTTCCATTCCTCACCTTAATACCAGGTCAACAATTACTCTTTTATATGGTCATATCACAGTCCCCACATCTCAAACTAAAGAGCACTGACAGGTATTCAAACATTTCAATTAACAGCAAGGGCGACACTTGGGATGTGGCCATCTACTGTCATAATTAATGAGTTTCAAAGCAAATAACTCATTCACACAACCCTTAATTTCTTATTAACATAACATCTCAAATTAATAGAGCTCTATTACGAAAAGATAAAACACAAAAAAAGTAGCGCTCGCCCATGATAGTAGGCTATTAGTATTAGGGCTGATATTGGAAAACCTAAAAGTTCTAGTGGATAAGTTCTAGTTGGTAGTGAAAATTAGAACCCCGTGTTTTCGCCGGTTGAAAACAAGCACGGAGGCTAATTTTAACTTGTGTCTTATGTCTTACAAGAAGTTACGACAAATGTTTTAATTCTAATTTTCACTACCAACTATAACTTAACAATAAAACAAAGTAGTCCACACTTTTACCTCAACCCATTAAAATCTACCAATAATTTCATTTCTCCAAAAAGTTAAATCTCCCCATTCAGAAGTTAAAACTCTCCCAAGAAGTTAAATCTCTCCCAATAAGTTTGTCTTCGTGAAGTGATAGTTTCAACCGGAAACGTGTATAGTAACACATAAGTTAGAATTAGCATAATTCATCGTTCTATTTTCAAACTACTGAATAATTGAGAACATCAACCTGATATGACGTCACAGGTATGAGAGACATGTCACCATTCCAATCTGTTTGAAATTATATATTTTGTCGTGGTCAGTTTTACAGATCTATGACAGTGTATTGTGCACAATGCATGTATATATGTGTTTACCTACATGATACTTTTAAGTTTAAAAACAGCAACCTGTGTTGAAGTACACAAATAATCTACCTGGTTAGAACTTGGTATTATTTGTTTTTGGCGTTAATTTTCTTTCGTTTTTTATACATGTAGATAATTATGAATTTCGATTGGTGAGTGCTGGTCTGCGCAATGAAGGAACGCTTGAAGTCCGTCCTGATAACGAAACATGGGGAAACGTGGTATTTTGTACGAGGGGATCGAGTCTGAGTAGCTTGCCAACCGCGGTGTGCAATCAGTACGGTCATCGATACGGTCGCTCTTATCTTGGTAAACGACTCAATGAATCCAACACACGAACTGAAACAATTCATTTGTCGTGGATCACCTGTGGGGAAAACTACACTATCAACCTCGATACCAATGAATGCATTGTTCAAGTTTGGAACCACAAATCACCAACATGTATTCGACCATATTTCCTTATGATATCATGTCTAGGTAGGTAATCAATCAATACATAATTCAATCAATCAATCAATCAATCAATCAATCAATCAATCAATCAATCAATCAATCAATCAATCAATCAATCAATCAATCAATCAATCGATCGATCGATCGATCGATCGACCGACCGACCAACCAACCAACCAACCAACCAACCAACCAACCAACCAACCAACCAACCAATCAATCAATCAATCAATCAATCAATCAATCAATCAATCAATCAATCAATCAATCAATCAATCAATCAATCAATCAATCAATCAATCAATCAATCAATCAATCAATCAATCAATCAATCAATCAATCAATCAATCAATCAATCAATCAATCAATCAATCAATCAATCAATCAATCGAACCGCCTTTATGAGATGATATCATGCATTGGTAATGGTGAAATATCTATCAATTCATACATGTGTTATCGCTTCAAACAATTAATACACGTATTTTTTCTTTAAATCACGTTAGAACGTGTGGATGGCAGTATTACCGGAGCTCGGCTACGATCAATCGTTAATGACGTAAGCACTACGCGACATTTGAGTGGAAAGGTTGAAGTGAAAGTAGATGGCGGACCATGGGCAGTAGTATGTGTTGATCAAACACGAGAGTACGCATCGTTTAATATTTGCAGTATGGTTTCTACTTACTTAGAGACTGGGGGATTCAAAGATACAAATAGCAGCTCTTTTTCAAGCGATGTCATGTACTTTCTTCAAAATGATGAGTTTTACGTAGCACAGCTCTCGCCATATGTCTCTGAGTGTTATGATTTTAATCTGAATGGGCGACGTTTTATAAAAGAAGTTCTCGTATGTCCGAAAGGTAAGCTAAATATAAGACCAAGTCAGATACGAGTTCAGCATGTCGATGGAAACTTTGAGTCGTTTTCAATAATACTATTGTGTTTTTAGAGTCAGATCTATTTGACGTTGCAGTAAAATGTCAATGATATTATTAGCAATTTACAATTGTTACCTCTGGATAACAGTTGGCTACAACTGCTACGCGGTTCAAGGGTAGGCCTACAGCACTAAACTAGAACTTGAATCGGTCACTCACGGCCTTAGTACACTGATTTCGAACGGCGAAACCGTGAGGGACCTGGATAATCCACTGTAGGCCTACGTTTTATGACTCCTAAGGGAGCCTCCGTGCAAAGAAAAGTTACCAAACGAAACAAATACTCTTCGTTTAATTAATTTCAATACTGTTCTGACGTTCATAAATAGTTTCCTCTTATTTAAACATTTCTGGTAAATAAATATTCACAGTTTAATTAGTTCAACACTTCTATAATACTTAGAATAGTATTACCGCGAATATTTTGTGCACAAAGTTTCATATAAGTCAACATTTAGGGCACACAAGTGGTACACTATGGACATTAACTACAGCGCCTCCAAGTGACAACATTTAACTATTGAACTAATCATCCATGACCGAATTTTCCAACCAGCAGTAGGCCAATAATAAAATATTGTTTGGTTGTCCTCGACATTACTATCTTATTTTCCGTCAGTTCTAAAAGCTCGTAACCTTATTCATAGTCAAATTACCCGCTCATGCTTAACCGATGAACATATTATACCCTGAGACGATATACCTTTATTGTATTGATCAGTGCAGTGGCGGATTTGACACACCGATAGACCAGTGTGCAATGAAGGCATTCATGTGTAGTAGCGTGTGATTATGCTAAGTTGACGTGAGTTCAAACGCTAATTAGTAGCCGTTGATGGGCAGAGTGTCGATTGGGAAATGTGTTGAAATTCATTTGTGTATTAGTTTGTTTCTTTATTGACATCATTATTCACTGGTGAGCGTGTGAACTCACTAAAAATGTTTTAGATATGACCAAATATAAGGACTGACCAGGGCCAACTAAATTATTTATATTTTGGGACTTACGGGAGCATTGATATTAGACGATTTATATAATCAATTTCAATAAGTAAGCTAAACAAATTGGTGGTCGCACAACAAAATCAAAAATGTATCGACGACCACGAACAATCCCATAGAGATACACGTACAATTTCGTGGTCGTCGATACATATCCGATATGGCTTGCCGTAGTGTACGCCTCTGCATGGAAACAAGAGATCAGGCATCGGCTGATCTGTAGAGAGATTCTTTACAGGACTGCCAACTGGACACAGTAAATATATCAATATCAGTTGTCGCTGCTGTCCTCTGGAATGCAGTTTGAAGAAATGCTTGTAGACGGATCTTGTTATCAGGCTTACTAAGGAGAACCTTGAAGTCTCTAGAAGAAGGACATTTCACCTTCTGACTTCATGAACACATTCTGAACTGACTTGTTTTTCTGGCGCAGTTAGTCGTTCGCTGTCTTTAATCGAGAAGCTCTGTTTGTAAGAATCATTTAATAAGTTCAGCATTCTTGTGCCTACGTAGAACAAAACGAACAAGATTCTCAGCATAGTCTCCCCATGTGAATTTGGTACCATCTGGCTTCTCGCTGTCTTCAAGGGTGGGAGTAGTTGAATGCCATATCAGACCCGTATCAATGATAGATGTATATACATCAGGCTCTCGTATAGTTGTCAAGGTTAGTTGTTCCTGCAGCTTGCTCTTCTGATTCTTTCGCATGCTTCCATAGGTATTGAAGATAGAAAGACATTCATCCGTGACACATCTTCCATTGTTATGACATCACTCGTTTCAACTAGTCTGATAATAGAAGCAAAAGCTTTGCTCTGCATTTCCTCGGTTTTTTGTTTAATGTTCTCACAGCTTTCTTTTCCTATCAGCATGATCAGTTGCGTTGAAAATTTCCCGTCAAATTGTCTTTCATCCTACTAATATAACATTTTTGTAAAATCAAAAATCGGTTTTTTGTATAGTCTTTTAACCGGAACTTCAATTTTCTTATACACACAACGAGAAATGATCGATAGGCGGTGAACCAAAAAATATTAATGATACACCAAGAGAAGAGCAATACGTAATAAATTTAAAAAAACCCGCATAAACATAGCAAAAGAACAAAGCAATCGCCAAGGCGACAAAAAAGCACCCCCTGTTTTACGGACGGACGGACCTGTCAAGTAGGGTCTGTCGGTCGGGCATATTTGTTAAAACTTAAAATGTCACCAAAATCTGCAAACAATCGGGATTTAAAAAAAAAAATGTGAAACAAGTTTTTGAAAATCTTGAACAACTCAAAAAGTGGGTCGGTCGGGCCCGTAAATCAGGATTTTTTTCCTCGCCCAATGGATGAATGATGAAATATCTTGATGCGCAACGGTGGCCTCTCGCGTGCTCTTTGAAGTCGCTGTCAAACTATCGCCGAACTGATGCTATGATATTTGTTATCCATCATTATTCTATCGACTTGTGACTGAGAGAGCTCGGGTTCGACTCGCAATGATGGATATAATAGTCATCTCGCATTAATAAAGCCGGATATTTTTACTGACAGTCACAATGTTTAGAGCAGTATTAAATGCAAACCACCACTTTCTATCTGTTTCATTCATTATTTACACAATCGGTTTTTTTCTGTAGAAATTCAACATTACGGTTCTCGAATACAGTTGCGTGAACATAAACATAGCTGTATTGGACGATGTGGCTATGAGCTTGACCAGAACGCAAAATGCCGATGTGACCCCGAATGCATTATATTTCATGACTGCTGTTATGATTTCAACGTTACGTGTGCAGAGAGCAAACCATCTGGCAGCGGATTTATAAGAAATCAGTACGGGTGTACGAAGCAATATTTTGAGGAATACGAAATATACATCTTCATGATCAATAAATGCCCCATATGGAACCGATCAGCGTATTTAAAAGACATGTGTGAACAATCACTCGAAACTCCCTCGTTAAATATGTGGAACAACAGATGGCCTGTTTACGATAACTATGGCGTTAACTTCAAGAACGTATTCTGTGCACTTTGCAATGGTAAAACTGTGTATGAACTATCTCCGATAAGGTATAGAATAAATATCATCTGGAGAGAGATAAAGAGGTCACTCTCCCTAGGTGAAAGTGTGCATACCTGCATGCCAAGTGTCAATACATGTCCAGTACAGTCTAATGCTATGATTTCGGACGCTTGCAATCTGTACTCGGCGGAATTTTCATGTCCGAATCATGGGACATTTAAAAATCCACATTGTTTCATGTGCAACTCAAATAGTACGTCAACTGACATTACTTCATATTTTGAACAATGCATTATACCATTAAATGTCGAACCTTTTGGATTCAATGTTGTCTGGCAATTCTTGGAGAAACGTCAAAGAAAAAAACCTGCACCCGCCTGTTTGACAAACGAAATTTACGATTTTTCAACGGGTCGGTGTCGTGCAATACGTTGCAGACAAGGGTTTAGATATACCAACGGCGCATGCATTCCTAAAACCCAAGCAAAATGGGAAGTGGGTACTATGTCTTGTCGATTTCATGACGCAAAGTTAGTATTTATGGCGAGGGTGGCCGGCTCCGCAGGCCCATACGTCACCAAAGAAAGATGCGCCATTTGGAATTTACTCATAAACAGTGACAAAAACATTTCCGATGAAGCAGAAGCTGACGTATCTTCGATGATTAATGATTATATGACAAATGCCGAAATAGACCTCTACACCATGGAATACATTGCACATGGTTTACTCCGCAACGAAGTGTACCTTGTCTCACTTAATGTAACTAACATACCAATAGCCAATTTTACCACTGCATCCAAAATCCTTGAAGAATCTCCCATTTTGTATACTGAGTGCGGAATCCCTGGATTTGAGCTTTTAATGGTTTGTGATAAGTATGAAAAGGGTCACAATTGCTCTGGTGAATGGTTTAGTTTCGATTCGCGTGACATACTAGTGATTAGCGTCGACAATTTAACGGAGGTTTATCGAATTTACGATGACCTTTATGTCATCCCACAATTTGTGTTATACTACAGTATCTACGAATACCAAGAGGATGAAAGAAACTTTAATAAGATAGAGACAGTTGTATTTTGTGGAAAGAAAACCCTATCATGTCCCCTTGTCACATTAAATTCATCCGAATTTGTCTTGCTCAATTCTACTTTGTCTTTGTTCGGCGAGGTTTTTTCACCCGGGGAGTTTCTACTATTGCTAGACGGTCGCGCACAGATGTGCCAAGCAGATTTCATTGATAGTGTACGCGATTCTTTAAATATTTCCCGTAATGGTACATGGATGTCCAACAACCATACACTTACCTTTGGCGCATTTAACATAGTTACGACAGCATTGACCGGTATATCGATGTCCGGTCTGATAGCAACATTCATTATCCACTGCGTTTTCGAGAAACTCCAAAATGTCCACGGACGAGCCATTATGGGCCTCGTTGTATCCATGTTCTTTGCGCAGGGATTGTCATTGGTCAATGAACAATTGCCTATCCCACGTCGCCTATGCACCACAATCGCCATTTTCAGTCATTACTTCTGGTTGGTCTCGTTTGATTGGATGACGGTATTAGCCTATAACCTAGCTAACACCTTTGCATTTAATCGATATCACGTTATCGAGGACACTATAGCCACACGCGTGGTTCAACCCATTCTTGCATGGGGTATGCCTGCGATAGTCATCTCATGCTGCATTGGATTACATTTTTCACCAATCCCATTTGAATACGGAAGTGAAGACCACTGCTGGATATCGGATCCACTGGGCAACGTGATTGCTTTCGGCGTTCCTGTTTCTGTTCTACTCCTGATAAACCTGATCTTGTTTGGTATTACCGTGAGAGCGATATATTCTGAGAGGAAGAAATCCAAATCCTTGCAATCTACGGCCAAAACAGGGATACTACAAGACCTTACTATTTGTCTAAAGGTATGTGCGGAATAAATTAATTCCAGCCGTAAAGCTGCTATAATTCACATGAGGGTATAATTTGCGTAACAAATTCAGCATACTTTGAGAGATAATGAAATGGATTTACTGTGAATATGCCAGGAGGTAGGCGCGTGCAACATTTGCTATTAGGCCGTGACGTAACACATATTTAAGGAGAGACTCAAGGAAGTCACTTTTTGGAATTCTGTGAGTGCTGTAATTATTGAACTATGACTCAAATGTATACTTTTAAAACTATACATTTTTCAAAAGGAACTAGGTCAGAGCATCCAAATGTTGAGGTCAATTTTGACCCTAAAAAAGGTGTGTGTTTTTAGAAAATCAATTTGTTGACCCCAAAAAGTTCAATAAAGCTAACAAAAATATAAAATATTCCCAAATTGCTAGATTATGATGTAAATACACTTACTTAGGGACTAATTTAAAAAAACACCTAATCTAATATTTTTTGAAATTTTGACCAAAAAGCGCCAAAAAGTGAAAACAATCACTTTTTTGGCGTATTTTGGTCAAAATTGCCAAAAATATTAGATTAGGTTTTAAAAACAAATATCGTCCCTAAGTTGGTGTCTTTACATCATAATCTAGAATTTGTGGCCAATTTTGTGAAAAGAAAACCATGTTAAAATTAGATATTGAGTTCCCATTGATTGACACACATGTGACGTTTGACCCTTAATCGTGGTCGAAGGTCAATTTAAAACACCCAAATTGGCAAGGTCCACCTATAAATGTTGTATTCTCTACACTTTGGTCGGTTTGGTTTATAGATCCCTGTGCCAGCAGACTAGGACCAGAAAACCTAAACATTGACCCAAGCTCCCCAGCTAATTAACAAATCGTTGTTCTCTTCGTAATGAATCACGCATACACATCGCAGACGATTATAATCAACCGCTGTTCTCTTCGTGATGAATCACAATAAAACAACAGCGAAAATCTACTCCGTGTAAAAGAAAGGTAGAATTCCGAAATCATATCTTCCTTTATTCATGAAATCCGACTTCAACTTCACGGCGAAGCCATATGAGAGGAGAGGTCAAGACATTCACGGCGAAGCCATATGAGAGGAGATGTCAAGACATTCACGGCGAAGCCATATGAGAGGAGAGGTCAAGACATTCACGGCGAAGCCATATGAGAGGAGAGGTCAAGACATTCACGGCGAAGCCATATGAGAGGAGAAGTCAAGACATGCCTTATACTCTTTCTGTTGTTTAACGCACAGCTTCAATCCCTTCTAAAGATAAGAATATGTGATATAGCTTCATGACCTTTCCAGTTTATTTCAATATGTCTTTATTTGATTGCTTTAATTAACAACCTATAATGCGACTAAATATATGATCCACATTGGAGATAACATGTTACTACCATTTTGTCACCACAACTAATTGTCTCTAACAGGTAGTGGCTTTTTAGGTCCATCATGTGTCCAAACATTTACCAAATACTAATTGTTTGTATATTATTCTGTTGCAATATTTAGATTTGCAGTATAATGGGATTCAACTGGCTTCTTGGATTTGTCTCAGGCTTCGTGGATGACATGGCTCTGTGGTGGATTTTCGTCATTATCAACTCATTCCAAGGTCTCTTCATCTTCATCTCGTTTGGTTGTAATTCACGCGTTAGAGGACTTGTGAAAGCCGCGCTAGCCCGTCGGAAGACTGTCGACCGGTTGAGACCATTGGAAGAATAGGTAAGTAATTAAGATAACAAAATAAATGACGGTCCTCCCATGTAGGGCGCGGCCGGGCGGTCGAGAGGATTCGTATTCAACTTTTTTGAAAACTAAATCAGTTATTTTTGAAAAATCTCAAATTCGAAAACAATAATGGGTCGATCGGTGGATCCGTATAGCGATTAGCTTTATTCCTGAGCCATGTATTGCGTTCGGTGGTGATTTGATGTTGAATTATTGGCCAACGTAAAATAAAGTAAGACAATAATATAGGGTCCATATCCAAACTCTCAGTGCTTTTAAATTGTTTTTCTAGCGATTTAAAAGCGCTTTTCCAACGGTATTTCGTTGGAAAAGCGCTTTTCCAACGGTATTTCGTTGGAAAAGCGCTTTGAAATCGCTAGAAAAACAATTTAAAAGCACTCAGAGTTTGGATATGGACCCCTGAGACACAGCACATTTGTTTGTGCAAACTTCGTCATATTTGTAAATGCTTCTTTCATGTATTATTTTCGCCAGGTTGCTCTGCTGAAGAATTTCAAGCCGTTGGTATACATATTGCACTAAGACAAGGAAAGGCTGGTGGTAGCCATTGACGCTCGTGGTAACCATTGACGTCGGCTATTGGAGTCGGTACATACTCCAAAGGAGATCCCTGACGCAGGTAGAGGTAGAGATGGGCAGTGTTTAGCTCAAGTTTAAGTTAGTACGAGGGTAAACAGTCAGCTCCGGAACGGGAGCCCGTTTCAATTGAGGGCGCTACAAACAGTCCGGGCCGAATTATTACCCATAATGCAATGCGATAGTTTTGGTTATTCCTCTACAGAAACCCGCTTTTCATAAGACTAAGAGAACTGTAGCATACAAATTAAACCTAGACCTATTTTAATATGGGTGAAACATTTTGTATAATATAATGATAGATTTGATTGTCGTTCTCAGCGTTCAGTGGCTCATTTTAAATGTGTTATTTTGATCAAAGGGTCTATGAAGTAAACTACAAATTGAAATGGATAGCGATTCGTTATTTTAATTTGCGACATGCTCAAACTTCTAAATATGAAATATCATACAATTATCTAAACAAATTGTCGGAGGAAAAAAAAAAAGTTATCGTGTATTTTTTCAGATAAACGAATTTGGATATTTGATTACAATAAATAAGGAAAATCACCACAATAATAATTATCTATTAATTATGACTAAACAGTTTATTATGTATTTTGACTCATTTACTGATCGTCATTGATATAAAGATCCATCATATTTGGTTAAAATAAATAAATTGGTCATTTTGGTATTACCACTACAAATACTTTGCCATACAAACATTCGCAAGGGATTATGGGTAATACTTCCATTTTAGGAATGCTTCCGGAGCAGACTGGTAAATAAGGACTACGAAGACAATTGTACTATTTGGTAGATTTGCTTTCCGTAAACACACTCGATTATCAATGCCATTAGCATTTCATTGCAATACCATGTCAAATGGAAGCAGTAGAGAATGTAGAAACAAACTCACTGGTCAAAGAAGATTTTAAAGACACCACCCCACCCCATTCATTGCGTATTTGCAAAATGCCCTAATTCTGGTCTCGGTTCCCATAGACAATATGCACACAATCATGGCTTCATAGCGCGTTCATCGTTGGAGCTCTTAGGTTCTAATTTACATCAATGAATAAATTAGTGTTCCGTTTTATTTGTTTCTAAAACTAAAGAGCTCGACAAACGCACCGTGTGGAAAAGCTTTAGTTGGCTGGCGTTCGCTCAAAGCATTGTGGGACGACCAAAAAATATTCTTTGCTTAGTGGTCAGTATGGTGCCTATCTTCCGACTACAGCACCAGAGTGTGTACGATACCAATGGTTTGTATAAATCGTTCGAATAAAATGTTATTTCAAAAAACGGAAGACCATGTTAAATGATAAATTATACGATAATAACTATATCTATATATCTGCACGTAATCGATCAGTAATGTAACACTATTTGTAAATATACGAGCACAATTATATTAAAATGTTGTCAAATTCTGCACGACGCGTTGTGTAATAAAATGTGCAATGTGGGTCATGTCGTTACAATATCGTTCTGAATTCTGCAGATTAAAAAAGATCCATATTTGCACACATTTACTTTAATTTAATATAATAGTTGTATTAAGGGGGGCTGTGGACTCTCAGCATAGACTCCGTAAAACTGCTGTTACTCCATCATTATTCATTTAATCTAAATAAAAGTATACATTATCTTGAAGAAAAGGGTTCAATAAATCCAACCATAAACATGAAATTTACCTTTTTTGAGAAATTATAAAAAACAAGGTTTTTGACCTATTTTAGGTTTTGCAAAGATAACTCAAAATAAATGTTGTCAAATCTTGTCGTTCTAGTTTTATTATAATCTTACTATAATTTGCGTAATGTTGTAATGTATGTTTGTATGTATCCTGAAAAGGCTTTCTCATTTTGCGTCTTAAAGCTGTAAACGTTGCACTGATAATATGATGACTTGAGACGGGTTATAAGATGGGGCCGGGGCGAAGGGGTTTCAAGAAGTAATGTGGTTTGGGTGGCAGGGGGTTAATGAAGAAATGTGATACTAAATTGCGTAACAGGGAGGGTCACAAGGTGGAATGAAGTAGTATGGTTCCTTAAAAGTATAAACCATGGGGTATAGCTGAGGGTAATGACGTGTTTCGTATAGCTACATGTGTTATTTCATTTTGTAGATGTTCTATCTGGTAGGCGCTACTTACTAGCGGGAGCCCGTTCGAAGAACGGGCGTCCCGCTACTTCTTATAAAATGCTCTAGGAATGTGTTTTTTAATTTTTTTTAATATCTGATTAGTTATTTGAATTAATGACCAAAAAGTGCTAAACATGTGATTTTCATGATTTTGGAGGAAATTTTTTTATTTTTGTGCACTTTTAAGTCGATAATTTAAGAAATAAATCAGATATTAAATAATAAAACTAGAACGACAACATTTGACAAAATATATTTTGAGTTATCTTTGCAAAACCTAAAATGGGTCAAAACACGTGTTTTTTATAATTGTCTCCAAAATGGTCAATTTCATGTTCATGGTTGAATTAATTGGACCCTTTTCTTCCAAGAAAATGTATACTTTTATCATGAAGAAGTTACGACAGTGGTACGGATGCTATACCTGAGGGTCCACAACCCCATTAAGGGAAGACGTCAAAACTCGACCGCCCGTTGACCGCCGGTTACGGGCGGTTCCGCCCGGTTCTTTCAGGTCAAATGCTTTACTGGTATATGAATATTCGCGCATGCAACACTGAACAACTGCCGGTTGACTTAATGCTGTAACCGGACCAATTTACACTATCAATCTGTTACTTTGCGGTCATAATAGCTCTCTCTATAATCGTTCTTCTAATGCAATGCGGGCTCTTGATTTATCCAAATTAGACTATGCCAATGCCTTGTTATCTGGTTGCAGAGGCAAAGACATTGTTCGTCTACAACGCCTTCAAAACCGTGCAGCGCGCATTGTATTTCAGGTTCCACGTCGTCATTCCTCATCTCCTCTGTTGAACTCACTGCACTGGTTGCCAATTGACAAACGTATCAAGTTTAAAACTCTCCTTTATATCTATAAGGCTCTGAATGGTCTATCGCCGATTTACCTGTCCGACTGCATTGCAATTCATGTCTCATCAAGGACAGGTCTGCGCTCCAACCTTGACAAGACCCGTCTCTTTATCCCAAAAACTAAAAGACAAATTGGCGATGGATCGTTCGGAGTCTGTGGCCCAACCCTCTGGAACAAGTTGCCACAATCAATTCGCTTGTCACCTAGTATTAATGCTTTCAAACGCAGCCTCAAAACTCATCTATTCTTGTGATTCCTCTTGCTGATGTTGTATTCTGTATTCTGTATAATTTATTTTGCTTTGTATTATTGTTATCCATTTATATATGTAATTATGTAAAGCGCAATGATCAATTTTGGAATTGCGCTATATAAGCACCGTTATTATTATTATTATTATTATTCTATAAAAAAAAACATTCATAGACTTTCGGTATTGATTTTAAAAGGTTAATTGAGCTATAAACAGATTGAAAAAGCCAATCCCAGCGAAAATCAATAGCTGTATTGTACTGGTTGTCAACTGAGCCCATTACTTCAAGATTGTATTGCTCACTCGTGTGATGAGGCACTATCAACCGGTCGTGTTCACCAGAGTGTAACTATTTGACCTCATTATGTGTGTATATTATAACAGACGACACGTTTTGTAAGAACCGGGCGGAACCGGCCGTAACCGGCGGTTGCCTGGCGGTCGAGTTTTGACGTGATCCCTAAGCAGTTATGACCACAAGAGTATAATATAACATGTTTATATATTTAAATGGTTTAATATTTAAAAATAATGGTTTACATCATGTTATCTCGTCCACTTAAAATGATACTATGCTGAAGTGAATAACAGAAAAGTATTATTCAATGTCATAATAATTAATAATTCATAGAAATTTGAAACATCTAATTAATGGATCATTTATTTAGGTATTATATACATTTAACTATAGTCTGCATGTGCAGCGGTGTCATCCATAAAAAAACACTACTGGGAACAACGCTATTGGGAATATCAGTATCACTAAAAAACATTGCATATTCTAATGGAAAATCCATGGAAGGTATTACCTTACAAACCGTATTTCTTTGGTTGTAGTATAAAATTCAAAGCGCGATCAAACACGCTCCCATTGGAACATAGAATACGCAAATGCACGGCTGTCTGATCCCACATAATTTGTCCGTTTTATTCTGAGAACACCGTAACTTGCTGGCCCGGTTCTGGTTTTAACTTATTCAAGTACCTGAATATACTAGTCATCTTTTGTAGACATTTCAGAACACTTTTGTTGGTCCATTTATGAGATATAGAGCATATTATTATTTACTATAATAGCGCCCTCATCGGCCACATTTCCCATAGAGTTACATGTAAAATGTGTGTAAAGTAGAAAATGCCGATAATTTAAAAATGGCTCGAACAATTTTCGTGAAATTTTCACCGTATACTCGTATTCATTAGCGCTACCTAAATCAGGTCAAACCGTAACTGGGCCACTGTGTTATCTTTTTTTATTCCATAATTTTAATTATAAATATATATATACCAACACACAGAAAACACTATGTAAACAAATATGTAAATACAGAACTCCATAATTATTATGTAAGAGTTTACATAAAACATGTAATATATACCCAAGCTTGTGTAAATTTCCTATGCAAAAGCTTAACACAACTGTTTACATAGTATTATGGAGTTCTATTTTTACACAGATTGTGTATTTTTTACATAATTTGTGTAATTTTTTTACATAGTGTTTTCTGTGTGAATGGTTTGTATAAATCGTTCGAATAAAATGTTATTTCATAAAACGGAAGACCATGTTAAATGATAAATTATACGATAATAACTATCTGCACGTAATCGATCAGTAATGTAACACTATTGGTAAATATATACGAGCACACTTATATTAAAAGGTCATCATCGTGACTTAATACGATAATTACTATGTTATAATATGCACGTAATAGTTGTAATCAGTAATGTAACACAGTAATGTAACACTATTGGTAAATATATACGAGCACAATTATATTAAAATTTTGTCAAATTCTGGACGGCGCGACCGTTGTGTAATACAATTTGCGATCTGGGTCATGTCATTACAATATCGTTCTGAATTCTGCAGATTAAAAAAGATCCATATTTGCAAACATTTACTTTTATTTGATATAATTGTGGACTCTCAGCATAGCCTCCGTAACACTGCTGTAACTCCTTTATTATTCATTTCATCTAAATAAAAGTATACATTTTCTTGAAGAAAAGGGTTCAATGAATCCAACTATGAACATGAAATTGACCATTTTGAAGTTTTTGACGCATTTTAGATTTTGCAAAGATAACTCAAAATATATTTTGTCAAATTTTGTCGTTCTAGTTTTATTTTTAATTTATAAATAAAACTCTCTAGGAATGTTTTTTTGTTGTTGTTTTTAAACTGATTTGTTTTTTTTTGAATTAATGACCAAAAAGTGCCAACAATGTGATGTTCATGACTTCGGAAGAAAACATCACATTTATTGGCACTTTTTGGTCGATAATTAAAGAAATAAATCAGATTTAAAAAAACCACCATTCCTACAGAATTTTATTAGGATTTTAATAAAACTAGAACGACAAACCTAAAATGGGTCAAAACAGTGTTTTTTCATAATTTTCTCCAAAATGGTCCATTTCATGTTCATGGTTGGATTAATTGAACCCTTTTCTTCAAGAAAATGTATACTTTAGATAGATTAAATGAATAATAAAGAAGTTACGGCATGTTTTACGTATGCTATACCTGAGGGTCCACACCCCCTTAGCAGTTATGACCACAATAGTATCATAGAAAAAATAGGCGTATACGACGGGCATTAAACAAATTATAAATATTTTAAACAGGTTCGCCGTCGTCTATATACAAGAGAAAATTATACATGTATATCATGTTTAACACTTTCCACGCGGCTATTGGTTTTACCATAACAGATTTTTCAGAAACCTTCCTCAACTTTCAATGTCTATCTCAACGAGAACTGAACCAATACTAGGCATGTTTGTACTTATGTCAATGTATTTCTCTTGCTGATTGCAAATAGGGAAATGAAATTCAATCATCTTAACATTTTTTAAATATTTTGTGAAATTTCGGAATTTTGGAAAGTGTTAAATATCACAGTTATAGAATGATTTGCATCATGTTATCTCGTCCACTTAAAATGATATTATGCTGAAGTGAATAACAGAAAGGTATTATTCAGTGTAATTATAATTCATAGACATTTGAAACATCTAATTAATGGATCATTTATTTAGGTATATAAACACAACACCAAAAGTAAGTCCCCCCTAAACAATTCGTCATAACATCGTAAGGTAAAACATTTTACCAATACAAATTAGTTAGAAATAATCCTATGACTGTTTCCTAAGTGTTGTTTTAAAATGAAAGATGTACAAGACTTCATGGCTGAATGAGCTCAAATGGAAGACAAAAACTGCCCTTCTCAAAAGTCACAACTCACTGTGCTAATATCTGAGCCTAGAAGGGGATTTACATGGCTGAATGATCATGAATTCGATTACACATTACAGTAATTTTTGCTCAGCCACGGGTACTTTTCCATTAGTTGAGATGCAATTCATAAACTTTTGTGACTTTTGAGAAGGGCAGTTTTTGTCTTCCATTTGAGCTCATTCAGCCATGAAGTAATGGATATCTTTCATTTTCAGCCATCACTTTGGAAACAGTCATAACTAAGTTTTATTGGTAAAATGTTTTATCTTACGATGTTATGACGAATTGTTTGGGGGGGGGGGGACTTACTTTTGTTGTTGTGTTTACATTTAACTATAGTCTGCATACCGTGTAGCGGTGTCATCCATAGAAAAACACCACTGGGAACAACGCTATTGGGAATATCAGTACCACTAGAAACCATTGCATATTCTTTTGGAATACCATTGAAGGCATTACTTTACAAAACTGATTTATTTGGTTGTACAGCGTGTCCCCTAAAACTGGGTTCAAAAGTTTGCGAGCTTATAACTAAAAAGTAGGAAACATTTTATATTTAAGGATATTTAAAAAAATGTACTTGACCTTAATTGGTTAAACTCTGTAATTATTAAAATACAAACTTTTTGAAATACAAAGATTTTGATAGAGCGTGGTCAAAACCCATTATTTTGTCCCACTTTTCAAGGAACACCCCGATGTTGCAATTGCGTATTGTTGTGACTTCATCCAAGTTTTGCTTTTGCATTCATTCTTTATAAAGACTTGGGCAGTTAACAAAATTATATTGGTCATGCAATAATACAAGCTCATTATTTATATGTATAAACATTAACAAAAATGTTCTTTGTTATAGACCGAGTTATTGTCAAGTTCTTTCGGAGAATAAACCCCATGCCGCGAATACTGCACATAGCGCACAGTTTCATGCAACGCACGGATGGTTTATTCCTTAAATCGGGACAAATGGGTTCTGACCACGCTCTATTAAAATCTTTGTATTTCAAAAAAATTATATTGGATTAGTCTCTGAATTCACCCAATTAAGGTCAGGTATATTTTGTTTGACATTCTTAAATATAAACTATCCATGATTCCTACTTATTTCGTTATAAGCTCGCAACATTTTGAACCCAGTTTTTTAGGACACGCTGTAGTATAAAATTCAAAGCGCGATCAAACATTGGAACATAGAATACGCAAATGGTCTTCAAATAATAAGGATGGTAAATGTATGCTTTGTAATGATGATGCAGTGGAAGACTTACGACATTTCTTATTTACACGCAGATCGCTGAATGAGATAAGGGTCGAGGAATATCAAAAACTCGAAAATAACTTATGCAACAATGGTTTTAGTGATGTTTGGCTGGAATTTATTATCAGTAATGTGGACTCAAAATTGTATATAATGCTCGGTTGTCCAATTAATATCACCACGCCTTACAGACACACTTAAAATGACCGTTCTGCATATATTATGCTATCCTTGACCAATTCTGCAAATCATATCTTAAACGTGCGTGGGCTTTTAGATGTAATTATCATGAACTCAAAGTGAGTCTATTGAGACTATTGTATACATGACTATATATATAATCATCATTAATGTTCTTTCATTTTGTCAATTATTGTATGTATATATTATGAATGCACCGTCGGGTAAACGAGTGCCATTGTTGTAAAAGTGTATGAAAATAAATAAGTAAATAAATAAATAAGTCCTTACAGGGAGTGCATTCACCATCCCTGTGTGTAAGATTAAGTTTATGTATTCCATAGGGGTGTATGCATTTCAGATGGAACAGCCAATTTTGTAGGATTAAATAAAAACAGGTGGATTAAACCACATAGCGCGACATTACACAGACAGATTAAACCAAAATGGCGCGACATTACTGTGGGTCAGATTCTATTTTTTTTAAACATTTTTTTCTTTTAGTTCCTGTCCATAGCAAAATTAGTTACCGAATAATTTCAGATTATGTACAATATTCGAGAATTTCAGGGATAAAAATAGACATTTGACTACGACTATGGGTAAATCTTATTTCCTTCGGTTTGTTAACGAAAAGAAAGCAGTCAGTATTTGGTTATGTCTTTAAGCTACCAGGCACTTAAAGAAATATTATGTGATCTTTGTTAAATTTGTACACATATTTTTATCTCTCTCATAACGAAGTTTGTCTATCAGGATAGACTTCCGTCCTCACAAATCTATGTTGACTGTATTTCCCGTAAAGAATCATCACAGCACATTACTAAATCATAATGGAAATTTGCTGCTAATTTAAAGAATGTTTCAACATATTTGTTTGATTTTTATCAAAAAGCATTCCTTAGCATGCTTAGGGGTGTGTTATGGTGTGTACAGTTGCGGTTGTACCCGGAAACAAACATTGAAAACGGCGTAAAGCGGTGTGAAACCATGGAATTTTATAATACGTACGAGAAGACAAAAAAAAACACTCAGAAAATAAACTGTCTTGGACAACTTTTTTTTCAAAATCTGATTTTGAAGTAAGGAAACATATTGATCTGTAACTTACAAGATATCTTTGCTTTATGGTTATATATGTAATTTGACTAAACAAATGCATTTATAGGGGGAAAATCACAAGTAGAGGGCGTCCGATTGAAAAGATCACATACCATGCCTTTAAAATGTAATACATGTCATAAACTCACATCACTCTTGGCAAATGTCAGAAGTTGCGTTCTGATTAATGTGTGAAAGGTGTTGGCGTATGTACATGATTGTAGTCATTGAACATGAAATGTAAAACATGCCTTTCATTATCACGTTGGCATCGACAACGTTTCGGTCGGTGATAATCCCTTTCAAGGGTCAGGTGGCAGTCGATATTTAAAAGAGAGAGCTGGACGGATAACGTCAGCGCTTGAGTTTGTACACGATTGTTGAGATGTGTATTTTACAGGCATAGTTTACCGTCTCATTATGTTGTCTAAAAGTTTTATCTTAGGACGTATGCACCATTGGACCACAATTAGTTATCCGCACGCGACTCATTATGAAATACATAAAGGGTTCAACTAAAGAAAGTATACCACTTTGTTTATGTCATTTTGAGTATCATTCATTTTTCTTTTACCGAACAGGATAGATAGGCATTTAGATGAATCTGTTAGGCATAATTTGATAACAAATTTTCCCCGTAACAACAAAGATAAACCATGATTAGCACCATTTAAAGAAGAAGAAAAAATCATATTTTCAAAAGTCTCATTTCCAATACACAGCAAAAAAAAGGGATCAATTGTTAACACACACATATATCGTATTTACTGCCATGCACTTTATTGTCGTACGACCCAACTCATTTGCACTGTGCGATCGATAGCCCCGTCAAGCCTGGCTATACACACAGAGACAGAGACCTCAATTGTTTCTTTCTTCTCGTGCTGTGTATTGGAAATGAGACTTTTGAAAGTTTTAGCTGGACACTAAAGGTGTGGTCCAATGGTGGATACGTCCTAATTCATGATCATAAATCTCTTTCAAATATTGATTGCCACCTGACCCTTGAAAGGGATTGACACAGTGATAGGTAGGCCTACTGTGATATCTTCAGCGGCGAATTCCCGTTCCAAGTCTGCTTATTTTTTTCTTCTTATCGTTGAACATGTTGAATCGTTTACGATCGTTTACCGTTTATAAAGGGAGGTGTATGTGCGAGCATTGTTCGGAATTGGTCAGCATAGGCGGCCGAAGCAGGGAGGGGTGGGCGCGGGTGACATGTCCAACCCTAATATAACACGGGAGCGCTCCCTTTAAGGAAAATTACAGGTGATGTGTTTTACGTCAAACTGGATCAAAGTGTTAAAATGGCCATTTGTTGATGCGCGCATAGCGCAAATTAGTTTCGATTTTCACCAAGTTAAGCTTGAATAACTGCAAATTGTCACACAATATGGTTTCAAGGACGTTTTATGGACGCATTTAAAAATACAACTGATCACGAATGCGCCCTGCGTGTTTCAACATTATAAAACAACATGTAATATAAAAATATTGAAAACATGTAATCTGTGACAATATTGAAAGTGATGTGAACATATTTTTAAAATATTGTTATATGTGAAAATGTATGTATTGAACATAATGATCATGTATGTGTGAAGAGAGGATAATAAACACAAAATAAAAATAATAATAAAAACAATATGTCTTTGTTCAGCTTACACGTATCTGAACTCATGTTTATTTATGTATTTTTGGTGAATAAATATTGAAATTGAAACTGAAAAACATTCAGAGAGTACATTTTGTCGGCCAGCCGCACGCGATATTATTTACCGTAAACAACATTTGATACCTTGAGAGAATAACATAAATTTAGTTTACATCATGAGACTGATATTCTCTTAATGTTGAAGAGTGAAACTGTCACTCGTTGATCGGAGTGAAGTAATTTTCACTCGAAAAGAGTGATTTTTCACTCCTTGTGACGTGAGTGAGAAGTTGTACCGGTAAGATCAGTTGGATTTCAATCATTAACAGTCACTCGACCAATCGAACAGTCACTGGCCAATCAAATGTCAGCAAAGTATGAGCACTTGCCTTGACAACAGTTCTTGCTTGCATGCGAGTTGCAGACAACAAAATGGAGGCAATGCGAGAGAAGCTGTCGGGTTGTGGCATCAAGCCGCAAACTATTTAACTATTAGAAGGTAAGAAACTTTTTTTTGTATTCACATTTGACGGTAAACAAAACTATGGTAAGAAGTGTGGGCAATGATCACCTTTTATGTCCCAAATGAAGTAAGCTTTAAGCTTAATTTAACGCACGGTTTATTCGTATAGTGCATGTGTAAGCTCACGGGGCATGGAAGACGATAATGCCCACACTTCTTACCATAGTTTTGTCGAGTTTTGTTTACCGTCAAATGTGAATACACAACACAAGTTTCTTACCTTCTATATAATATATCAACTGTTTGCGGCTTGATGCTACAACCCGACAGCTTCTCTGGCATGTCCTTCGTTTATTTACCCACAACTTATGACCTATGAGCTGACTTTTTATATTTTTCATTTTCATTACAGGTATTGGTTCACTCCAAAAGAGTGAAGTAGGAGTGACCGTGTTTCACCGAACGGGAGAGTAAATTTCCACTCTTTTAGCGTGAGAATCACTCTTTTTCCACTCTTGATGGGAGTATATTTCACTCTTTTATAGAGTAAAAAGTCACTCTTTTCCCACTCTTTTGAGAGTGAAATATGTTCACTCTTTTAGAAGAGTGACTTTCACTCTTTAAGGAGTGATCTCTAGATCCACTCGTACAAAGAGTGAACAATCACTCTAAAATAATGAAATTTCACTCTTTAAATTTTAGAGGGTATATGTACTTAAAAGTGTTTTGCCAAATGTAGTTTACGGTTAATAAATTCGCGGGCGGGTTGCAAGGAATAGAGCCCCTTGTTATTTGAATTTAGTCCGCTAACAACATAATTGTTAGCTTTATTTTATATTCTCCTTCGTAAATACTAAGTCTCGGGCCATTTGTTTTTTCTTTAAACAAGCAATTTCTTCAAATCTTCGAAAGTTATACTTTTGAATAGAATAAAAGAAATTCATCAGGATCTAATGTTATGAGTTACCAATTACCATTCTAGAAATGTTTCTTTTTAAAAGTTTCTTTTGCAGTAAACACGATAAACCGATAGTAAACTGCTCACAAAAAGTAAACTTTTTAAATCAAGTACAGTCATCACAATAAGTAATTGACCACTCAGGTAATACATAATTTATAGAGGAGTTATACTGTTAGAGTTATCAGCATGTTTATTACCTGGTCAGTTACTTATTGTGATGACTGTATATTTTTATTATTTATTACCCTCTTTGTATATGTTATATATCAATGGAAAGCTGAAGTGTTCTTCTTTAGAATTATACCACATTTGCAATGATTACATGTTGCTAAACTTGGCCACATAAATGAGAATGAGTCAAAGTCACAAATCAAATATGCCAAATTACCGTTATCTGTGCTAAACAGTTAATAGGTAATGATCAATAATCAAACCGGTCATACTTGAGAACCATGAATGGTTTACACAAATATTTGCACCAGTGAGCACAACACACACACCTCCAGTGGCGTATCTGGGATTTTTTACAGGGGGGGGGGGGGGGGGGGGGGGGGTGGGGTGGTGGCAAAGGATATTTTTTCCTGGTGAACACCAGTTCGACCCGACAGAAATGTTCGTAAAAGGTTGCCCCAAACTTTTTTCCAGTCAGTCACCTCATGAATTTCACGTACGGTCACAACAAATCGCCCTTCCCTCCCATTTTTCCTGGTGGGTAGGTTTGAATTTCCTGCTGAGCACCTTCAGGGGGCACTGTGCCCCCCGGCTGTTACGCCACTGCAACCTTCATCTCTTTAGAAAACCATTGTTTGGGTATTTGCAAGACTGGGTTAACAGATGGAAAGTCATGAAGGTAAGTGATGAAAGGTTTAGGCCTACAACTTGTAAATTTGTCTCAATAAAGTGGATAGATCAGTAAGTTGTCTAATTGCTTGTTTTCATTACCATGATAACAGTGTCAATTTGTTTGTTCACACAGTAACACAAAATTGCTAATTTTGGCACATTTGATTTGTGACTTTATCTCATTCTCATTAATGTGGTCAAGTCTAGCAACATGACATCATTGCACATTATGGTATCATTTAAAAGAAGAACACGTCAGCTTTCCATTGATATGCAACATAATACAAGAGGGTAATAAATTATAAAAATATACTTGATTAAAAAAGGTTTCCTAACTTTTTGTGAGCAGTTTATATGAAACCTTTAAAGATGCAGCTCTTGTTTGTTACTGATCATTATGTACACATTATCATTACAAGTGACCATATGACAACTCATGACAACTCTGATGATCGAGTCGGCGATTTCAGAGAGAGGGGCCCGAAATAAAATTGTTGAGAAGGGGGGGGGGGGGGGGGGCGGTCCAATTTTATTTTTGAGTGGGGGTGCGTCCCCAAATCGGCGCGCGCCAGAACAATCGAGATTGATCACCGAGTGTACGGTATACGTTTTGTTTTGTTTTTGTTAATTTTCAAGTAATTCGAATACGTGCTAAATCAACTGGCAACTCCAAGAGTCGTCAAAATCGTCACTACCACAAGTTTTGACAAAGGATACAGACGTATCCGAAACATACACGTGAGTACATGTTATTGGATCAGTACAATAAACCTTTCATAAAAACTATATTATTTTGAAGCATTGAATCTATAGTGGAAAAAGTACAAATTTGACAAGAACTCATCACAAAATTATACTGAAATTTAGCCCCTAAAACGGGTTTCATATGTGTTTTAACCGCTGAAACCCATGAGCTTTCAGGGGCCACTACCCCTGCACTGGACCCCACCCGTTAGAACTTCGCGGTAAGCCGCCCACTCGCTGTACGGTATCTCTATTTTTATATAGTCGGGGGAATTTCATTTATGGCCAGGTGCGCCCCCCCCCCCCCCCTCCACTCACAATATCCTGCGCACGCCACTGGGCCCGTAGAACAGGGTTTCTTCGTGGCCTTACGCTCCGTTTGTGCACATACACGATTTACTCTCAGAGACTGTTCTAACCCCTGCTCAATGACACTACCAAGCAAAATACACAAAAACCACAAATAAACCACGTGTCTTAATAATGTTATTTTGAATGATTTCTGAGGGAGATGCATATCATACATGTTCAGTCTATTCCGAGCATGATTTATGACCTAATCAATTTCCAATGTTTGTTTTTTAAACTAAAAATGTTAAATTAAACAGTTTACCTTATTTTCGAAATAAAATGGTATAAAGCAAGTGAAAAGATGTATAAAACTATGTAATAGTGTCTAAATTGAAATTTTACTTCATTTTACAACACGTAGTCCTGAAAAAAGAATCAGTATGACCATTTTGACTCACAGGGTGGTGAGTCAAAATATTCAGGTCCCGATTTTACCAAATTTGTAAACCAGTGAATACGCATAAATCAATACATATATTGATATGCACAGAAGACTATAACCAATTTTATTTCGTTCAAATTGGAGATATGTGCCTTGTCCCAAAAGTTCTGTGAAATTCTTTGACAGTTTCTCGGAACTCCCTGTATACATACATTTTGTAATTTAAAGATCACACACACACCATGAACTTTAGACAAAATGTAATGTTGGAAAAATACAGTCACCCTGTAAGCGCAATCGTTGACGATATTGAGTCCATTATACATGTATAATTCCGGGGAATATATTTGACTGTGTGCAATCAGGAAGATCAATACGCGTGTTGATAATTACATTCAATGACTGTGAATTGCTTGGTAAGCGTTGTATGTCAGCCGCCGGGAGAGGTTTCAACGTACTTCAACGGAATAACCAAATACTCCATACACGGTTTATTCCGTGAAACGACTCCCGGCGGCTGACATCCAACGCTTACCGAATTGGTTTATACCATGGGAGTGACTATATACACGCCTGTCTTGTAGCGATTGCCTAAAGACTGTATACACGACGGCTTATATGTCGTGAATTCTCGCGTGCTTTCTGTTCAGATCGTCAGCTCCTCGTAGGGCCACTATCCAGGGAAATACTATACTAAGATAGAATATAGAAACACTGAGTCAGCCATCCTCCAGCCGAGTCAAAAGAGTGGCCCTACAGTTTTGGACAAATCTGTGCCGGGAATCTGGTACAATCCCAGAATGCAACATGATACCTCCGTGACATCATGCACACACTGGCCAATAGCAGTGCCAATAGCCACTGAGCACAATATTTGTATTGACTAGGTCACAGGCATTCTCAAATGGTGGCGCGCGCGCCACTTGTGGCGCATCAAGGCATCCTAAGTGGCATATGCAAGTGGTGAAATGTAGAACATTTTAATCACAGATCTGTGATTTAATAATATTATAATTATCTTTGGCCCGATATTTGGAGGGCTTTAATTTTTCTGAACTGTAGTGGACAATTTGCTATTTATAGAGTTGTCGTCCTCTTTCTACGCGCTGTCAAAATTATCAGCTGAAATGTCAGTTCGTCGGGATTTTCCAGTCTCTAGCGCATATTGTGAACGCTACAAAACGACGGTGTGGGGGACGGTCTTTGCTATCTCTAAGCTTACCAGAGGTGTATTTTACTTTAGTTGTCGCGGGAGTTGTCGTCCTCTCTTCTACGCCCTGTCAAAATTATCAGCTGAAATATCAGTTCGTCGGGATTCTCCAGTCTGTAGCGCATATTGTGAACGCTACAAAACGACGGTGTGGGGGACGGTCTTTGCTATCTCGGTTTGCTATGGCGATTATGACGCTGTAGAAACGAGTGACACACATGCGTTCTTAAATTGGAAATGAGACGCTCAAAAGAAATCGCAAACACGGGGATAACATTCTTCTGGGAACGGGGAACAAAACAAGTTACCCTAAATACGTTCGACCTGTATTTTAAGCCACCCTTTTTCTTGAAAATCAGCGTTGTTGATACCCTTAACGCGTTTCATTTACATCATAAATAATGAACGGTCACTTAGACCCATTCAAAAATCGCCGAAAACGCATGTAAAATTCCCTTTATGACATGGAAATAGGATACAAATAATAGAAATAGCTACAACATAAGTCTCATTAGTTGATATAAAACCACAAACTTGTGCTAAATACTGTTTAATTAAGTTGTTTACCTAAAATCGTGACGATCACTGCGTCCTATTTCACCACGCGCGCGACTTTATATATATCGCGCGCTTCTTCCTTGATAAATGTGATGGTCCATATATGGAGTGTTACATGTGTGTATGATGTCATGTCGGTGACTGGCTCTTATGCACAGTGTATAGTATAGTGCCAAATCTGTAGGACTATTCCACGGGATCGGTTCTCGGGTCGGTCGGTTCTCGGATGGGGAGCAATTTGTCTAGGATTATTATAGATAGAGTAGTCCTAAAGGTAGGACTAGATAGACCGTCGTGTACAAGATAGACCGTGGAATCTCGGGGAATACAAGGCTTATTATAATAAATAGTCTTAGAATTTAATCTTACGACAAGGAATTCACTTATTGTTGTCCATTTAGGGGAAGGGGTTAAAGTTAAGCTTACATATATTGTTATTAAAGAAATGGATTAATAATTATGGGAAAATGTAACAAAATAGTTAATCATTAGTTTTGGTGAGGCTGTCTTAGAACAGAATATTATTGCTACATCCTTTAAATTAAACCATCCTTATTCATTTGCGAAATGCAAGACTATTGTTATTGTTTTCAAAAAAGTAGTTATAATAACCAACTGAAACCCGAAATGAAAAGCCCAGTCTACCTGTCCCAGATTCAATGACGGGTTGAAAGATACCGGTAACCAACAAAATCAATAGAAACTAGCAATATAGCACGCATATTGGTATAATCATGTATAATTACTATATAAATATATATAATATCGACCTCGATAAGGTGTTTAAATGGTCACAATGGAAGCAGAACAATTTTTCCTATCTGCCCCAAAGGAAAAACGCAGTAACTAACATTTTTGATGAACTGAGACAAATACAATTATGTGTTTTTCTTGCAGTGCCCCTGAAGAGTTATATATAAGAACATAACTATGGTACAAGTACTGGTAATATAAACATCTTTATCCTTACTTATCAGCTACAAGAAACACATTGTATTTTCCTCAGTTCATCAAAAATGTAATTACTGCGTTTTTTCCTTTGGGGGGGGGGGGGGGGGGGGCACATCCCTTACAGAGGAATTAATTTCAAGACGCCCTCGTTTGACTTGCGTGTTGCTTTACTTTTTTTTTAAATGTGATTCTAAGCGGATTCGAACCAGCAGCAGCACAGCAATCTTTGCATTCATAGACAGCTCTCTTATCGATTGAGCTACGGAGGGAACTGACAGAGGAGCGCAAGATTATAATCTATAGGTATTACATTCTCAAAATCGATTTAGTTAGCCGATTTTAACGATCTATACACAAAATTGCTGAGAAATCGACGAAGCTCAACGCATGGTAATACATGAAAATTAAATCTGATGAAGACAAATTAGGAAAGTTTAAGCAGCTGCTGTATTTCTTCTGATGAACAATTCTCCACGAATATGTTTAGCGTTGAAGTTCAGTATTTTCTTCATCCAATGCGTCAATGATCTAAGATCTATCATTGGTCAATTCTCTAATTTAATGTCACCTTTCATTGTTTCAACACCTGTAGCGACCTATGTTTATAACATGTAGGCCTGTAGTCGTATATATTGTCATCCATGAATAACGCCACCAGGCTCATCACAGCTGAATTTGTTTGTGATAAAAATCAACAGAGGGCGGTTGCTATTATGTCCCAAATTTCAAATTTCTAAGGGATGTGGGGGGGGGGGGGGGGGAGCTATGCACAGCATGCGAATTTTGGTTCTAGCATTGGTTTATTGATGTTTTGAATGAAACGAAAACTGGTGAAACTGTCAACATTTAAGAATGTGCATAAATTAAGCTTAATTAAACCCATTGTTTTAATGTATATGGCCGAGATGTTTGTATTTCTGTATGGCAAAATTTGTTTATAAATATTTTATTTTATAACAAAAAAGTAAACATTGAGGTGTTGAACCCAAATGTATGTAAATTTCATGCAAATTAAATGGGAATACATATTTGTACATACGCAAACCACTGCAGACTATACTGTGATATGGAGGAAAGGGTTTTCTATCAATTTATTATCAAATTAGCTGGTAGTACTTCTATCAAGTTCAAAAGGGTGATCCTCCTTTCCTATTAGGGCTCTTGCGCAACCATTCAAGTTGAAGTACCCAGTCAGTGAGGTGTTAATCACCGATCCTTTGTCACTCCTTTTAACAATATAGAAAAAAAGATCGCGCTTTCTCCGCTCTTTCCCCGTGCTTTCCTCTACTAGTGTTTGGGCAAGAGCCCTATGTTCTTTGATATTATATGATATTTAATACTGCCGGGCCCTTTTACCTGTTCTTTAATATTGACTAGGGGGTGCCCGTCGAGGAAAATGATGCACCCCTCCGATAAGGTCATGTGATTGTTTTATGTGGTATATGTTCAGTGTTAGCGCATAAGGCGGTTGAGCGCTTGCGCGAAAGAGAAAATGATAATCATTTTCTATTGGTTGGGAGCCCATCTACATCCCGGGTCTACATAACCATGATAACGATCGAGTTTGGCCGGGTTTTCAAGCATTGACTGTTTCCTTGTCGGCGCAGGCACATGCAGCCCGGACATGCAGCTAGGTTATTTTACTATGATGTTTCAGTCACGTACTTTTAAAGTTTTCAGAAATGGGAAGAAAATCCTTTAGAGGGATATATTGTGAAAGAAGGATAATTTCGTTCAGTTAAGGCATAGACGGGATAGAGCGCTATTAAATGGGAAGTGTTAAGATTCGTTTTTAATGTCGTAAAGCCACTGGATTGTCTCGTCCGACACTCATTGGAGTTTTACAGGGATTTCTACATAGGTTCGGTTATGCGCCCTCTGTCGTGTGTTCTGTGCTGCGTTGAGGAGAACTGTGCACCCCTCTGCTAAGGCAGGCCTATGACTCTCATATCTGCCCATTGTTGAGATTTGGTTCACAGTATAGCCAGGGACAATCGATTGGAGGGACTAGAAACGGCCTATGATATCGTTACATCATTGTATTCAATTACAAAAAAAGAACGAAACATGCGTGTTGCGGGTTAGCTCTAGTAGTTGCGGTGTGTTTTTATTCAAGGAACTCAAAGGTTGCCCTATAATCTTTCGAAAAATGATCAAAATATAATTTTCCCAAAAACTTGGGCCTAGGTCAAACTGAATACAATTTATACGTGATTTGTTCAATAAATAACGTTCTAGTGTTAATAATAATCGGTATATTTGTGAAAAATGTGATAATTTTAGATTTATAAAAAAATGTGAAAACATGCTAGAACAAAGAAATTAATATTTTTCCTGGGAAGTTTAAACTATAGACATTTTGTTCCTATTGAATCCAATATCCAAATTAATCGGAAAATGATGTTCTTTGATGATATATATTTGCATTTCTAGAGTATAGTAGTTCAGTAGGAATTGCACAGGTATGTAGTCAAGTGGATATCTTCACAATTATGACATGACCGTGAAGTAGGAACAAATGCAATTTTATTGCTGAAAATGTTACACGAGGGGGAATGTCTAGATTCAGAAATTTATTTTAATGACGTCAAGCCACGCCCTTTTCGATAATGTTATATTTATGACAAATATAGTTGGTCTTATGAATAAAATATCATGTTTGGTATCAAATTTAAGCTGTTGACTCCTGGAATACATATAAAATTATATAATAAATACATACAAAATTCAAAAGAGGTCAAACGTGATTAAAATGTATTCATACATGTCATGTCACCTGTAATTTCATGTCACCTGTGATTTCATGTCACCTGTAATTTCATGTAACGTACATAAAACGCTATATCCTGCCTGTCTATTTCAAGATGTGATACTTCATCCATGGTACAAGTAAAACTGTCAATGCCTGTCTCCATACACATCAGGTGCTTGTTAGTAATATATTTGGAGTTAGAGGCACATCAGCATACTGATAATTATTTCTTTTGAAAACGTTCAAATATTTAATAGTAGATTGAGACCATGGTCTTCATTATTTGTGGTTATTTTGTTTAATTAAAACCGTGCCTTGTTGAAGGCAACAGTATATAATACTTCACAATTCCACCCTCAGAACATAAGAAACCCCTATACTGCAGTTACCGGTATTCTCATTATATTACTTTTCTTAAGGACATATGAATAGTTGCGTACAGGCATGTAAAAACAACATTACGCCTCATTAATTTGGAAACACTGTGAGATAGCATAACATTGCGGGTAAAGTGATTCAAAATAAGCTGGAAATAGAAGCAAAGACTTATATTTTGAAACTAACAACATTGAGAACAGCTAAGACACTAAAAATGCTAAAATAAAAACGATTGCGTCATTAGCCTGAATTTGAATCTATAGGCCGTGCTTTAATTTCATACCAAACACAAGATGTTTGTGTTGCAAATATATTTGTCATTATTATAACTGTCATTATTATGGCTTAAGACGTCAATCAAAAAAAAGTTGCCCATTTCGGCACCCGGTGGTGTGAATCTAGACTTACTCATCCATGATTTTCAGCAATAAAATCACATTTGTACCCTACTTCACGGTCATGTCGAGCTTTCACACGACTAAGGGTCCATCCGTATCGAGCAAGACACACAGCGACTCGTGCAGTATGATTGCTGGGATTTGTACCAGTGCCCGTTCATGAATGTATTGTGTATGCTTGCTCAACTGATGATATTTGTACCCCCGCAACACGCATACTTATATAATAGTACAATAGTTTCTTGTCCCTCCATTCGATTGTCCCTGGTATAGCGCACTATATCAGTGCTTCACCCGGAAGTTAAGCGTAAACTGTCAATCATTCGTTGTGAATGAATATTCATTCATGACTATTCATGACCTCACACAATGTGATCGTCGCGATCCGGCGTCCTTCCCAACTGATCTGATTACAATATTCATAAAATGCTAATAACGCCACGCCCCTTCTCTGTCACTGCCAGACGAAGCCATCCACAATTTAAAATTCGTATTTTGTTCTACGTAAATTAATTTCAAATAACCAATTCTGAATGTTTCGTGTCATATAAGAACTAAATTCTGCCATCATCAGTTCTAACTCTTAATCACAATACAGCTTTTTTTGGTACTATTTCAGTGCCACAAATCATGTTTTGAGCCGATAAAAACCACCAAGTCTCATGTCGTCTGGTTTGTTACGACCATGAAAGTGCGCCCCCTATAAAACCTTCACCCGTGAATTTGGTTTTAGTAGGCGAAATTTTGTCTGAGGAGTGACCTATCCCATAATTATATAATCCCTGGTTAAGGTCATTGTGTTTGTTCGTGTTCATTGGTTTCATTTATTCGCAAAAGAGAAAATACTAATACCAAATATATAATTGTTATACACATTACCCCCGCGTTTATTTGTACGTACACCCCAGCTGCATCGTGGAGTGTATTCATACCTGAACACACACCGTTTTATCTGAATTATGTATGCGCTTCGCATCAGCTGTGTTTTCCCTTTCTAGTCAACGAAATTCGGCATGCAGTGATATTAGATAATTTACACTATTTTATACCTTGGTTAAAATGGGCTTGATTACTACATTGTTGTGCTACGCTATTCTCATAGTGGTACTTCTTCTACTGTGTGTCTTAGTGGCGTATTCTGCTTATATCCACTATATGCACGTTATCTACAGCCATTTACCGGGCCCTAAGAGAACGAGGTAAGTGATTTGGTATTCCGTTAATAGTAGCTAGAACGGGTCGTAATGAATAAAGAAATTTTGTGAACTTTTGTAATTGTCGTATGCAGACGACGACTACAGTGTGGAAAGTATTATAAAGCAACACCAGTATGCTTCACATTCTTAACCACTGGGTCGCCAGTGTCAACTGATTTCCACTGATATTACATTGTAAATGCAAAAGGCTTATAATGTTGTTCTCTGCTGCATGTAGTTACAATTGACATTGTTAAATGCTCTTCTATTTCTATGTACAATGTACCCAAGTTATGCCTCTACAAAGCATTGAAGGCGTACATGTAAGTAATTCCGGTCTTACATCTCTAGGAAAACAACGGACTAGAACATAATGGTTGTGTTCGTGTTTCGCTCTTGAACCGAGAAAATAGTATTGAAGTTAGTCATATTAGTTGGGGTATTACTGCCAGAGCACTAGAGCGTGTCCTAAAAAAATACTTGGTCCAAAAACTGCTACAGAACTAATAAAAAGTAGGAAAATGTGCTTCGTATTCAGGGATATAGATGTAAATATACCTGTGTAAATCCGTGTTTTGATCAAAATTGAGGGCGTATCCTCCAACCAAAGATATTCTAATTAGGGGATACGTGATTGTGCGCCAAGTCGTTTGAAGATTCAGAAAATGTATGGTTTCGGACCAACATGTCAAGATAAAGACCAAGTAGTTTTCAGTCTTGTCGTGAAATAACAACACCAAGTCATCAACAAATGTTCACTCGTTCCCTGAACGATTGAATCTATCAGTATCAATCTGAACGGTATGCGCACATTATCAATTGTTCGCGTGGGTTCGAGTTTAGTTCTATAAAAACACTGGGTGTAGAAGTTATGTACAATATATGACAATACATGTACATTCAATCGGACACGGGGAATGTATGTGATACTTTAGAATGTGATGCTTTAGCAGTATGTTCAAATTGTTAGAAGTATTTACACTTTCATGCCGTGGCATATCTTTTATAGCGTTAGGTTTTTGTCACAACTAGGGCCCTGTCATATTGTGTGAAACACATACTAGTATCAGTTTTTAACGACATTTCAATAGAGATTATCATCCCTACTAGAAAATATTTGCCCCAACTCAAAAGTATCCCATCCTTAACCTTTTTAACACTTATAACAATGCAACAATGCGCATATTTTATTTTCTGCAAAACAGCTTTTATCTGGGCAATATGACACAACTTCAGGCGGATATTGATAAAGGCAGGCAGTATCTCAATATGCTACTAGATCGGTAAGTTAACAGACTTCACAATCCGGACGCCGGAATTGCAAGATGATCGATTACGTAACCTACGTTGGTGGAAAATCCTTGCTACTTGTAAATAGTGTACCTCCATGGTAACAACATCACTATAACACAGTGGTCATGTATGTGAATGCATTGTAGTTTTGATGAAAGTGTCCAGTAATCACAACATTGTGCATTACCTGTAGGAAATTGATATACACAGTGGGGGGCAATGAGTAGGATAAGAGCCTCTCAGCTCTATACCAAGAAGATTTAATCACAACATTTTACACAAACTGTGTTACACAAATTATCAAGGGCATTGGCCAGGGATAACACTGGATCAAAAACGTGAGAGGTCCCATGAACTTTTTCAGGACCCCTTAGGACTTTAAAAAAAAGAAAAAATTAAGGGATCCCCCAATAAATTGAGGGGTCCTGAAAGCGTTAAAAACCGACATTGGAAAGGTCCGAGTAATTTACCTAAAGGAAATATATAGGTCTCGTTACTATTATACATGCAATGGTCTCTTACTTTTTTATATAGGCAAAAGGAATTTGGTGTCATCAGTCACCACTTCATCTTACACAGACCGACAGTATTTATCTTCCATCCGGATTCTGTAAAGGTACGAAAACTCTAGGTCAAACTGCAAAATCAATACGATGAGTCCAAACATAATTGTGAGTTTTACTCTAGGATTTTAACGCGAGAGCACTATTTCACATCATCTATAAAGTAGCTTGGTTATGGTGGCTTTCTTATGCTGCGGACATGACAACAATTGCCTGATTCTCGGTTCAATTTACTTTGAGAGTTCATGTTTAGGTGATGCATCGTTACATGTCACACACCACGGTAGCCCAGGGAAAATAATCTGCACACATGGATCGTTTTATGTGACACATAATCAACTGTTCATGCAATGGGTGATGCAGAATAGTGCTCTGGTTTCATGGTTAAATTTTGGCGTAAAACTCACTTTATACTCTGAAACCCAAAGAAGATTTTTTGAGCAAACCCAGCTTACTTCACTTATATCACATGACCACCAATTTCTGTTACCAGTGTCGACTGGTTGCCATTGACATTACATTGCAAAGAAAGGCTTATAATTTTGTTAAGCGAGGGTCTTTAAGAAAATCCTGCTGCAAGTAGTACAATTGATTTTCTTGCTTTTCTTAAAAACCCTTGATTTTTTTGAATAAATATTTTAGTTGGGATTCAACTTCTTTTCGTATCTAGGGCCAAATTTGCCTAAGTGTACAATATATGTATAAGAAGGTGGAAAGTCAAGACGATCTCCAGATGTTACTTTAACACTTATTTGGCTGTTTGGTTGGGAGAAAAGCCCTGTTGCCACTGTGGTGTTGCCCGAGTGTTGCTAAGCATGCTGGACTGTACACGAAATCCTTTTTGTCTGAAACCAAGCGTATTGACTTCGCAACTTTCCCGCCTTAAAAGTAGTAGTAGAATTACACGGTTCTAAGTTAAATGTGGGATTTTGGGATATAAACCTTTTTTTGCATTGTACATATTGTTAACTTCGAAATTATACATATTTTGGATACGTTGTCATGATTGTTAAAATTTATGCATATAAAGACCACACTTCCGCTCTTTTTTTCTTCTTCTTCTATTGTTTTTGTGAACTTATTACTGCTATATCTCAAATTGACCAACCAGATTATAAGCCAGAACCTTGTAATGAAATAAGGTGACGAATTATTTGTGTTGGTTTGTTTACAGACGGCTGGCTGTATTCAACCACAAGAGAATGTCATTGGTGTTACAATGAAAACCGGTCGATTACATTCTTGGATAAATAGAAATACTTTTTATCTGATCATTGACCAAATTAGAGAATACAATTTCTGTTTGATATGATATGATTTCAATGATAAGAAACAAATGCAAAGTGAAAGGTCACACTTTTAAATTCAGAAAATAAATAAGCTAACCTGTTTTAATCTTTCCTTAATTTATTTCTAGACATTACTGTTAGACAATGACCACCGCAAACCAGATTTTCCGTACAAATTGTTCACTCGTATATACGGAGTACGTGCAGTAGAGTCGGGATTGTTGACTCAGTTAGATCACAGCACATGGTCGAAACACCGCAGGATTATGAATCATGCCTTTAACCGCAAGTATGAAAAGATCGATCTTGGAAGTGAATTTACAATAAGAAGCTTGTAAATGAAACTGCGATTTGAACATGACTAGTTTCATCTGGGTTAAGAATTAGGGGACGCTATAGGTCAGATTACATGAACAACCACCTTAAGGTGTTTTATTCTTTGACTGAGAGCAGTTGTAACTAGAAAATGGATATATATATGACTCCATTTCTACCGATCTTGTCGAGTTACACTGCATGGTTACCGATTATGTAGCGCATAGAATTCATGATGCTTGTAATTGTGTCCCAATACTTTCACCAGACAGCTCTTGACTACCTTTCTGAAATATTTCATGTTTCAACATCTCACCGCAATCTTCGCTCGACCTCAACTGCCTCTTTCATTCTTACTTAGCACAGGACACATCAGCATTCAATTATTCGCTGACAGCTCATTTTCTTGTTATGGACCTAAGCTTCGGAATGCATTACCAAATTATGTCAAATCTGCTTCTTCAATTGACATTTTCAAGAAATTGCTTAAGCAACATCTCTTCTATATTGCTTACAATCAATAACTTTATGTATTATGTTTACATTGACTTTTCTTCTGTTAATTTGACTTTTGTATTTATTCTCACGCATTGTTTGTGTTTTCATGCGCCTTAGTGCAATTTAATTGGTTTTGGCTCGGTATAAGTGTCATTAGGAAGTAGTAGTCTGTGTAGTAGTAAGTAGTAGTAGTAGTAGTTGTTGTATCGCCATCCGTGTGATCAATTTCCCCATCTGCACTATCGTGACAATCATTACTCGTATTCACATGTATCCTCCTACGTACAAGACATTTACACGTATGCTCCATACGTACTAGATTTGCAGCGGTTCCTAAACTAATTAGTATTACTCGTTTCCACAGGTATCTTTCTGGTGTGATCGATCAATTCAATTACAGTACGGATCTATTTATCGATAAACTCGATAAGATGGCGGATGGTATCACTCTCGTAACCATGCTTGACGAACTAAACAGATATACACTGCATGCAATAGGAAAGGTTAGAGCATAGAAATAAAGAAGAGAGTCCGTTCATGTAATGGACGCCATTTCTTCCAAGCATGGGTAGATCAAAATGGGTTCGTCGATATTCTTCTTAATATTTGAACAAGAGCGATAGCGCAAGAAACATGCAAGACACCGGAAAGGTATACGCATGGTTAAAAACAGCGGCAACAATAATGATGATAACTTATACGCCTACTCCTCATTTAACATTTCAGTTGTTCGTTGAATCTTTAGTTTCACCACGTTCACGCGGGGTTGTAGATGTTAACGACACACAATTCTAACGTTAATCATTCGGGATCAATTATCACCTGTTTGATACTTGTATTGTATGAACACTTTCGTAACCATGTACAAATACAAAGGCATTTTGCAATCGAGCTATGCTATAGTTGAAGTAGAAGAAAGACTTTGTCAAATTAAAAGACTAACCTCATCTGATGTGTATTTTCAGCAGGAGTGTATTGTAGTCCTGGATCTACCTTGTTTTGTTTATATATTATTTTTAATATGGCGGATTTTTAATATGAAGTTAAACTTTCGATCTCAACACATATAAAATAGTAATAATTACCGGGAATTTTTTAAGGGTTTCTACACCTTTCACCATCAGACTAATGACTCGACTTGACCTTTTGGAGGTGTGACGTCATAATCGGATCATAGACTCTTGGTAATTTGTACCTGCCCCCGTCTTTGTTGAGTGATGGCTGGTTGGCTCTGATGTAAATTGCCTCCTTGACCCCTCTCTCAAACCAACGAGGATCCATATTCAGGATCTTGGCTTTGTCTAAGTTTACGCGGTGTCCAGGTGACTCAATATAGAAACTGTGTCTTTAATGAGCGTTAGGTTTCTCCGATGTATGACTCGGAGCAAAGACCCCGGGTAGTCTGACCCTGACAAGGGATCAGGTACACTGGGCCTACAGTGTCCTTCTTCTCAGTTGTCTTTTGGAGAGACCAGAAGTTGGCGTAGTGTGCGCGTAGGTTTGAAATATTCGCGTATACCGTAGTTTCCGAAAATCCTGCGGAGGGCCTCGGATGTGTCCTTGATGTATGGCAACACTGTGTGTCCTTTTGTCTGGTTCTCACTGTTATTTGTTTTCGGTTTGACCTTACCCTTAGGTTTGTGGACACGGCCAAATGTCCATTTCGGGTACCCGCACTTGGTCAATACTTTATCAACGTACTGCTTCTCTGTTGTGATATCAACCTGGTCAGTGATGACATTATCGGCCCTTTGGTGTAGCGTTTGAATAACGCCCAATTTGTGCTGGACAGGGTGATTTGACGAGAAGTTCAATTATTGATCTGTGTGGGTTGGCGTCCGGTAAATCCTTACGTCAGCAAATTCCAGGTAATTATTTCTTGTGTTGAGTTTAAAAGTTTAACTTCATACTTTTTATCACCAACTCAGAGGAACTTTCATTCTAATGACGGCTTTTTGTTTTGTTTTTACCGGATATCTTAAAATCCTCAATTAATGCCGACAGAGTGTCAGCAGTTTGTCGGTGCAATTATAGTAAACTAAACCAATTTAGACCTAAACATTTGAAATTGCTGCCGAACTATATATAACTGTATCATCCAATTATTCACTGTATGTATGGTGCATTGTCTATATCCACAGGTTGCATTCGGACTGGAGTTAGATGTGATTAGCAACCCTGACTCCCGCATCAGCACCTCCATTGGAAAACTTCTTCAAGGCATCCAGCGACAAATAATGAAGCCACAAGACTCGGTATGTAAATGATTCTATGTGGGTGCAGTTGCCGCCGAATAGTTGGTACCTCAAGGAGCACTCCAGACCTATAAACACGTTGTATGCAGAGACAGAGGAGCAGCTTTAACCTGTTTGGCCCACTTCCCTCTATATGGCCGCCATCTTTAAAAATGGCGGACCAAATATAGGGACTGGGAAAATAGTGCGTCCAAAAAGTGTGCGGTTTGTCGTGGAATTCCACGACAAAATACCAGTACTGAGCATGCGCGGCAACAACAGAAATACCACCTGATTGGTCCAATTCAAAGGTAGTGCGTCGAACGATCGTCACGCTGCGCCACGGGGAGGCAAATCGTGCGCCCTATCGCGTCACGCGATGTACGACGCCGCGTGAAACTACCGGCGCTCTGTGGCGTGATGGTGCGTGAATAAGCTCATTTTTTCACGAATTTATCAGCGCACACTTTTAGAACTGTATTTTTTCCAGTCTTCACATTTGAGCACCCTCGCAGGGGCCGTGTGGAAAATCGGGAAGACAGGAGGATCCAGTCTATTGGCCCACCATCCCATCAGACATTCTTGATCAGTATCGTGACCCCAAACAAATTTGAAGAAAAAAATCCCCAGCCCGATTTATCAAAACTGAAACTGCTTAGTTATATGATGCGGGCGTATCGAACGGGACATTTTTGCATATTTGACCGTTTCTTTGAGGGTTTTCTAAGCCGTTTTAGAGCGAAATATTAAAATGGTTCCCTCAAAAGCTATATTTGTGACCCCTTTATGACCCCCTGGAAAACCCTAAACGACCCACATGGGGGTCACGACCCTAAGGTTAAGAACCGCTGCCCTAGAGGAAGGGTCTGTAGATTGGCTCACCAATTTCACCAATAATTACAGACGTGCTAAGGCTAGCCGGGTTTGGTGAATGTATAGACTGGAACCCAGTCTGCTGTAATGTATATTACACTTGTATCCAGCTAGCATATTTCGAGGGTTTAGTGCAACAAGGGTCCATCTGCAATAGCTGGCAGATGGTATAATGTGTGGTAGTCTATAGCACCGGGTGGACAACTTTTTTGAATGAATGGGCCGGATATAAGGAGTGAAAAATTGACAAGGCCGCACCTTACCAAATTTTATAGCAATGACTTGCTGTTGATTTCAAACCTTTGATTCCTTCATCCCTTGTTATACATGTATGTAGGCTTGCGCCTATTTAAAATAAACGGGAGGTAAGTAGAAAATTGGGTTCTCGAAAGTGTATTTTAACTAAAATTGGGTTCTCGAAAGTGTATTTAAACATTTGAACTTCGGATTGGAAATTACACCTTCTATAAACCATCGAAGAAATTAAGGGGGCATTTAAAAATACCAAAAACGTTTCTGATTTAATCAATACCACCCATATACTTCGAGAAAATGCATTAAAATAGAGCCTGGTTGGCGGTATCAAGGAGTTATGTGGTGTAGTATAGGCCTTTGGCGTATATGCAAAGGTCGTATTTTGTTGTTCGTAAACATATACACTGTGACGCACCCATGTAAAGTGACGGACCTTGACGCACTCTCCGTCATTTTTTTGACGGACCAAAGGCTGCCACTGACGTACCCTCCGTCAAAAATTATTGGTAAACGACGCACCCACGACGCACCTCTCCCGGGGGTCGTATAGTGCGTCTTACAACTGGTAGGTGTATAAGCATGGTAAAGGGTGATCAGCCTGGTACACAGCTATAGGCAGTTGTAGCCGACAGATACCCATAGAGGTACTTCATGTAACGAATTAGCTGCCATCTTGTCGAGAATAATAACTGCGTTCAAGATTTTCAGAGAGACAACCGTTTCATTATGCATGAATGTGGGCGAATTGGTGACAAGGCTCGTGCATGGAATTTGACGTCAAGTACCGCTTCAATTGAATGTAGAACAGGCCGGGCGCGATTTCACTTTGTAGTTTCTTGCTCATGGCAACATTGATTGTTTCTTGACCGACAGTATGCGCGCGCATAATATTTTGTTGAAGTCCTACGATTTTAAAATTGTATAAATGGCTGTTCCGTCAAACACACGGTCAAAAAACAGTCCTTGTATGCGTATACTGGTATAGCCAACATAATTTGTCATCCTATGTCTATTTACAGATAAAACCATCTGAGAGTGACTTTCGTGAAAGCGTTCGGCAGGCGACTAATGATCTGCGGAGGCTAGGGGAAAAGTGTATCAGAGACAGAGTGGAGATTTTGCAAAGTGGAAAAGACACACCGCCCAGGGATATGCTGACTTACATGCTGCAGTTGTTTAATGACGAAGACGAAGGAGGAGACAATTTGAAAGTGGAAGAAATGGTGGATCAATTTATCACCTTCTTTATTGCTGGTAATAATGAATACTTTGCCAGGGGTTATGAGTGGGTTAAGGGGGGCTGTAGGACGTGGGTAAGGGAGGTAGTTGTGGTATGGGTTAGATAGTTGGGCGTGGGCTCGCAGTCGTAGCATGGTTTAGATGGTTTTGAAGCTATATTTTTGACAATCATGACAATTAACAGTCAAGCTTACGGGTGGTTTTGTCAATATTGGAACACCAAACTGTGCTCCAGTATCGAGCGATACTGGAACTTTGTTTATGTTACAGTATCGGGCGATACTGGTACACATGCTACCAGTGGAATTTGTCCCAGTATTGAACGATACTGGTACATACTTTTGATCCAGTATCGCCCGATACTGGTACATTTTATATGTCCCAGTATCGTCCGATACTGGAACACTGACTTTGTACCAGTATCGGGTGTTCCAGTATCGGACGATAACAGTCCAAAAGTTGGGACTTATGTACAATTTTCCCCGATTTAATCGTAATACCAAGTAAATATTAATATTATTTCGTGACTAAGTTAACGTGACTTGACTACCTTGGCCAAGGATATTACACTGCGATAGACTATTTTCACAGTGGATTATTTCAAATATATATATATATATATTTTTTATGGACATTTACGATCGGGTGTTATCTAGGAAAGTGTACAATTTTTAGAAATATAATGACGTTTTTGTTTACGATTACGTTAGGTCAAGAAACAACCGGGAACCTCTTAGCTTTTACCATTATGGTATTGTCCACGCATCCTGAGATACTGCACAGGTAAAATCGTGAGCTGAGAATTACAAGTTGACATGTGACATTTCAGTTTTTTTGAGATATTTATCGTCATTTTGTAAGCTTTAAAATGATACACAACTTGGCGATGTATTTATAATATAAGAGGTTTTTTATAGGCGCAACTTTCGGTTACATTTCTTATGTTTTATATTCTTTTCTGTGAAGTTAAAACGGTCGTATCTCAAAACGACCAACATGTTTTTAGAAACTTGTAATTATCAGCTCTATTTGATGCTTTAACATTTTCAACGCGGAAGGCGTCTACGTCTGCAGAAGACATTCAAACATTTCACAAAATGCTTTAAACATTTCATAATTATTGAATTTCATTGCCATATTTGGAATCAACGTGAGAAATGTATTAAAATAAGTACAAACATGCCAAGTAAGTTTTAAGTCTATGTTTCGGATATCATTGTACTTAAATCGATTCATAGAACATTGCATTTAGTTTTTAACAACCTTTACAACCATTTACGAAATAACACCAATTTCTACAGTATTTATATTAAAAGCACTTGTTATATACCGTGTTATCTAAACTGCTCAAACAAATTTGGAATACTTTTTTTCTAGCACCAGATTTGAAGCAATCCCTTGCTCCAGTGCTCAGCTACTTGCTTGAGGACATGGGGAGGTCACAATCTGAATGTGCCAAAATCAACATTATTTCGTGCTAAAAAAAAACATCTTTGTCGTCCGTTCAATGATGTATTGCATTGACCACTAATGTGTAGTGTGATGATCTATTGATTTTTAAACACCAAGTACACTGAAAAATAAATTGGTGTCACAGCGACGCCTTCTTGGAGTCAACTGTAAATGACACTTGCAAAGGCGTTATTTTGACTCCAAAATTGGTGTAATCGTCAATAACTTGACTATGTTGCACCCGCAGATAACGTACAGAGGTTAACGCTATCGTGGGTGACAAGGACACAGTAGAATATGAGGATGTCTGTCATATGGAATATTGTATGCTGGTGAGTAGGAGACAGAATTTGGATTTGTTCAACAGAAGTTTGGCCGATTCTTGGCAGTCTTTGTTGTCACCACTAGCAGATCAACTTTTATAAAACTTATAGTTAATGCATACATACATACATGTAGATCAAGGGAAAATACAAGAATTTCCTTCTTTCGTTCATGCATTTTTGCACTTTTTGCAAAGATAATGTGGGCAAATAATGTATTCGTCCATCTACAGCGTGTCCCAAAAAACTGGGTCAAAAAACTGGAGGGCTTATAACTAGTACACGCAGAAAACACTATGTAAAAAAATTACACACATTATGTAAAAAATACACAATCTGTGTAAAAATAGAACTCCATAATACTATGTAAAAAGTTGTGTTAAGCTTTTGCATAGGAATTTACACAAGCTTGGGTATATATTACATGTTTTATGTAAACTCTTACATAATAATTATGGAGTTCTATATTTACATAATTTTTTACATAGTGTTTTCTGTGTGTAATATAGGAAGCATAGCTGCTCACTATTGAAATAAATTTGTGAAATTATGAGACCAATCGGATATTAAGTTTTTGGAATATATACAAAGCTTTGAATATAGCGTGGTCAGAACCCGTTTTTTTCTTCGATTTTGCCCATGAACCGCGTCCATGCGTTGTATTTGCGCATCGTACTAACTTCATCAAAGTTTTGCCTTTGACCTTATTATTACTCTGGAAATTTGTCTTAAGGGTGATTAAATATTGTAAACCTTTTCATATGCTGAATATTGATCCAAAATACCTGTAATTTAAACCTTTTTTACCAACCATAAATTATTTCGGAGAATATAAACACCATACAGGGAAAACTTGCACACAATGCAGAGATGCAACTCATACCATGGGTTGTTTATTGTTAAATTGGACAAAACGGGATCAGACCACGCTGTATTGAAAGCTTTGTATTTCAATAAGTTGGTATTCCATTGGTCTCACAACTTAACCAGTTCACATCAGGTATGTTTACCTTTATCTCCCTAAATAAGAAACAGCTAATGTTCCTACTTTTTAAGTTACAAACCCTGCAGTTTTTGGACCCAGATTTTTGGGACACTCTGTATTACCAATTCATGAGCTTGATTTGAAATGCTCAATTGCCTGATTATAAGTTTCAATACAAGAATGGGCGGCGTATCTGTGGTCAATATCAACCTTATTCTTGTTCACATTAGGTGCTCTATCCATTAGGTGTTCTGTGCCACATATGCAGCTCACATTAAGTGTTCCGCAGTTCGTGTTCTGTACCACATGCATGTATTGAGAGGGCATCTTACATCGACCATGAAGCTTCATGCACCGACCAGCACTGGATATCAGTCTGTTGAAACGCCCGTTCATCCACGCATAGCACCAATAGGAAGTGCTTTTTGGCTTAAAACATCGCTGTATTGGTTTGTATCTTCGGTGTCCAAATATCGACACATTCTCTTTTATTTATATACTTCCAGATACTGAAAGAGACGTTGCGCCTGTATCCACCGGCTCCTTCGACATTTAGATGTACAGCGCATGAATTAGAATGTTGCGGATATAAGATACCTGCAAAATCAACTGTCCAGGTAGGTGAACAAGAGAGTAAGTAATCGCAATGTGATAGAGATTATCTGTGTAGCCATGCGCAAAATGGATTGCATGCACACTGGCCTATTCTACATTCAATTAAAGGAAGGGTCCCGCAAGCACAACATTGAGCAATATTTGTTAGAAAAATAATTATCGAGCCAAAATTACTTAATTATATAGAACAAAACACCATACTAGTCACAAAAATGAATAAAAACTACCATCACTCAACATGCAATTTTTAAATTTGGCAGCGATCGAAAGTCCCGGTGTCAATGACGTCATGGGTATCGGTGCTAAAATTTGCGCATGTGCATTGTATAACTATGACATCATCGACACTAGAACGTTCGATTGCTGCGAATTTTAAAAAGTGCATGTTGATAGATTGCGGTTTTTATTTGTTTTTGTCATAAGTGTGGTGTTTTGTTCTATAAAATTACAAAAGTTAGGCTCGATAGTTATTTTTCCAACATATAATGCACACTTTTAAGCTGTTGATTGGCAGCTAATCAAAAGTTTCAAGCTTAGCAGCGTTGAATGTGTCCATTTCTATAGTCCCACTCCCACCGCGTACTCCGGTCTTTACGGATACTAGATCGTACAGTCATCATGGTCATGTATTTATTGGCATGACCAATTGTTACCTGCAGCTATCGCTTTTCTCTTCCCCAGGTCAGTACCTACGTGATGGGGAGGATGGAGGAATACTTTGAAAATCCATTGGAATTCGATCCGACCAGATTTCAGGATGCCGATGGCAGGTTTGAATAATTTGTATTTTTTTCTTTCTTTTTCTGTTTGTGAAATGATAAAGGGGTCAAAAAAAGTAAGTCCCCCCCTAAAATTAGATTACTTTTGTTTACATAACTTCACACACAGTTAGACGTTTTGAAAAGTTGAAACAATTATTAAAAGAAAAAAACGCTTGGCTACCAATAGAAAGTTTTACATTTACGATATCATGTTTACTTTTCCCAAAACAGTCACATTTCCCCAAAATGAAAAAAAAAAAAAATGGCACTTGGTCCATACCAGTAAATTTAAAAACTCTCTCTCGTGATTTTTTTGTACGGAAATTAGACCAAGTTTGTTTGCATAACTCCGCACAGGATTAATCGTTTTGAGAAATTTAAAAACTTGTGAAAAGAAAAAGTGTTTGGCTTCTCACAGAAAGTTTCTTCTGTTCAATATCATGTTTACTTTTCCCAAAATTGTCTCATGTTTCCAAAACGATGTTCTCAGAAACAGTGGCAATTTTCAAAATCCTATACAATTTTGTTTGCGTAACACCTCTACCCAATTTGACTTTTTAAGAAATTGAAACTTTTCTGAAAAGGAAAAACGCTTAGCTATCCGTACAACGTTTCCCATTTTCAATATCATGTTTACTTTTCCCAAAAAAGTCAATTATCCCCAAAATGATGTTTCCGTTAACATGAAATTTGCCAAAATCCAATACAAGTAAGTGCCACTTTTTCTGAAAACATCATTTTGAGGAATGTGACTGTTTTGGGAAAAGTAAACATGGTATCGAGAATGGTAGCCAAGCGTTTTTTCGTTTCGTAATCGTTTCAATTCTTCAAAACGTCTATTTGTGGGTGAAGTTATGTAAACAAAAGTAATCTAATTTCAGGGGGGGGGGCTTACTTTTTTTGACCCCTTTATATGCCAAAACACCCTGTTCTACGGGTCGGTTTTTCGTTTTTTCAAAAGTTTTCAAAAAAATGTTTAAATAATATATTAACAATTTCAACAACAAAAATATTTTTTCAGGGTGTTGAATATTCGAGAAAAAGGAAGAGTCGGCCAGGCCCGTACGCGATTTTTTTTTTTACTAGTAAACATTTGAAAAAATTTATTTATTTCGTTTTAATACGGAATAAAGCAAAACTCACTGAATAAAATGATTTTTAAAAAAAATTAAAAAAATTCTAACTGATTTTACATGTGAGACCATACAAATGTTTACTAGTAAAAAAAAAATCGCGGCCCGTACAACAGTGTCTTCATTCGTCGCCTAATCCCAATATTATGTATTTAAACCTTTTAAAAGTTGAAAATGGTTTATCTTGAAATGAGTTAGTGCGGATAAGTTTATATACGATTCTCGATTGGCACTAAACCCAACCAATCAAAACTTAAATATTAAGTAGACCGTGTACAATCGGGTCAAACTCGTTAGTCATATAAAGGTTGCTAGTCATAATGATCATTATTTATAATCTGCCCTAACCCTAACCCTAACCCTAACCCTAACCCTAACCCTAACCTTAACCCTAACCCTAACCCTAACCCTAACCCTAACCCTAACCCTAACCCTTACCTTAACCCTAACCCTTCCCCTAACCCTAACCCTAACCCTTACCCTAACCCTAACCCTAACCCTAATGTTTGAATTCAACATCTTATTCACATGTAGCTTTACCTTTGCCAACATTGTCGATTATTCACCCTTGTCGTTGTCTTGTCTATGTCTTGCCCCTGTCTTGCACATCTCTTTTTGTAAGGGTAGCCAAAGCCTCACGAGCTGTGCTCTTACTTGGTCAGCCCACCATCTTCTTTGTATCATTTATTGCTTGATTATATTATTGGTGAACAAAACTCTGAACCCTAACTCTAAACCCTAACCCTAACCTACCTTATGACTAGCGGTCCTTATGACTAGCGGGTAGACCCGTATCATCACTTCAGAAACGTAATGCAATATGGTCGTTGATAGTTGTGGTCTTAATTCTGTTATTCTCATATTTATTATAGATACACCTATACTTATTTGCCTTTCTCGTTGGGGGCGCGTAACTGCATCGGCCAGCAGTTTGCACTAGTAAGTATTATAGGGAATAATAGTTTTGGGACACCTTAGGGGCTGTCATTTTCTTCGGTAGGGAGGGGGCGGTCTCAAATATCCGGGATGGGGGTGGGTCATAGTTTTTAACACTGAATCGAAAATAGGGGGTCATACAATTAATACTATTGTAATAGGGGTTAAAGCAAAATTGTACTCTAGGTGAACATATTAACAATTATGAAAACATGTAATATGTGAAAATATTGAACATTATGAACATGTGTAATGTGAAAATTTTGAAAACATGTGTAGGCCTATATGAAGAGAGGATAATAAACACAAGTAGAAAAGAAAGACAAATTGTCCGACATAACTGAGTCCCCGTTTAGAAAAGCAAAATGCGAAAATGGAAACCACACTTTATCTTACTTTTGGTACCGTAACTTTCTTGATTTTAAACCATTCTCCACATGCAATATCTAAAATTAAAGAGAAGGAATTTCACATTATTTTTATAATTTAATATTTTTAAATATTTTCAAGTACATGTAGGAGTAGGCCTAATACTTGTAGAGTTATATAACATATTTAAAGTTACTTTGTCGATGACTGTAGATCAGCGGTTTTTAACCTTTTTGGTCCCAGGACCCCGGCCCCATCAGACATCTTTGGTCAGTACCGTGACCCTTCATTTTTTTAAACAGCCCGATTTATTAAAACTGAAACTGCTTGGTTTGATATATGATGCGAGCGTAGCGAACATGAAAATTTGCATATTGAACGTTTCTTTTGGGTTTTTCTAAGCCTTTTTAGAGCGAAATATTAAAAAGGTTTCTCAAAAAGCTATATTTATGACCCCTTCGTGACCTCCTGGAAAACACCAAACGACCGCCATGGGGTCACGACCCCCAGGTTAAAAACCGCTGCTGTAGATAAACACTCACCAGTGTTTTGATCTTGTGTTTTGATTTCAGATTGAGGCTCGAATATTACTAGCAAAGTTCGTGAGAAGTTTCAATTTTGAATTGATACAGGGTCACACGTTTGACATCTTATCAGAAATAACGGTGAAACCGAAAGATCAGTGCAAAGGTTATTTAACTCGTACATTATAAACTGAACTATTCGATTATTTTGACGGGTCAAAGGAGGCTTAAACCAAATGCGGTCGCATGTCGTACATATCTCGTACATGTACATAAAAACGGAGCTATTCTGCGGGACTATACGATTAATAGTTTGACGAGTTAGATAGGTGATATAATTTGCGCTACAGAAATCAAGCAAAGAAAATGTATAACCCAGCCAACATCGATCGTGGGCCCACAGTGACCAAAATATTAAGGGTCCCATGTGGCCCCACGATCGATGTTGGCTGGGAGGTTATCTCTGAGCTACAAGAATCATTCAAATGTTTAAACAAAACACAATCGCATGCAGAAGACATTTTAACCCTCGTCTTACTATAATAGGGGGGGGGGGGGGGGTAGACCACCCCTAATGAAGCCGCCAGTTTTGAGAGTATAGGGGTGTGTTTACCGTGTTTGTTTAATACCTTACAATGTTTAAAAATCGCCCTTTTGAAGAAGAAACAAATGTCTTAATAGTAATATAGTCTTTAATCTTATTTGGAAATATCTTGGTGAAAATTTAAATTTTGGCTTATAAAGGGGTAAAAAAAAGAAAGTTCCCCCCCCCCCCCCCCCCTCCCCCCCCACCTCACACAATCATACGTTTTGAAAAATTGAAACGATTATGAAAAGAGAAATTCACTGACAGCCAAAAAGGAGTCCAAGTAACTCCTTAGTCGGAGTCAAAGTGACTCCATGACTCCATGTCAAAAATAACTCCACCTCTGGAGTCAAATGACTCCCTAAAGGAGTCAAGCAGCAGTGACTCCTAGGAGTCACTGTGACTCCTCAGATGACTCCAATGGAGTCACACCTAGGCTGGACTCCCTTTCGAGGGTAATAATGACTCCAACTGGCTAAATATAGTCACCATGACTCCAGGTAAGAATAAGACACTGAGAACTGTGGGAGGGGCGGGCTTTAGGGTCATTGGCTCTTTGATGTTAAGGGGGCTGTGCACCTCCAGGTACAGCCTCCGTAAAACTGCCGTAACTTCTTTATTTTTCATTTAATCTATATGAAAGTATACATTTTTTTGCAGGAAAGGGTTCAATGAATCCAACCATGATCATGAAATTGACCATTTTGGGAGAAAATTATAAAAAACACGTTTTTTGACCCATTTTAGGTTTGGAAAAGATAACTCAAAATATATTTTGTTACATTTTATCATACTAGTTTAATTATATTCCTCATGCAATTCCCTAGGAATCTTTTTTTTTAATTTTTACTTTATTATTTTTTGAATTATCGAACAAAAAGTGCCAACAAATATGATTTTTTACCAAAAAACGTGATTTTCACGATTTTGGAGGTTAAAAAACAGGTTTTTTTGGCACTTTTTGGTCTGTAATTCAAAAAATAATAAAGTAAAAATTAAAAAAAAAAATGATTCCTAGGGAATTGCATGAGGAATATAATTAAACTAGTATCAGCAATATAAACATGTTGGGTGTTAATAATTATACAACAAATACCTCTATAAACGTGTTGTAGTGTTTATGCAAACGTTTATCGTAGAAATGCCTCCTATACCTTTACACGTAAAACACAAAAATAAACGTGTTTAAGTGTTTATTAAGTGTTATCAGAAATATAAACGTTTCTTTTTACAGTGTACCTCAATCACGGCCCTTGGAATTTCAATAGTAAAAATCTCTCTGAAATCTTACGAATACTGGTCACATTTTATTTGATCAAGTGTGCGTAATTAACAAGGAGTTGCTTAGTGACCAAATCAATGCATTCAAATCCGGCACGCTTGGTACGGTCATGGAAGTACGACTTCCACGGTACGGTGAATCGGGAAGAACTTAAAAGTTCACTGGTCCATTAAAGGTACAGAGAGGCAGAGTAGTCGGTTTTTTTATTTGATCAACATTTGCACAATTCTAAAATATGTCTGCTATACGACAGGGTACGATATGACCTCAATGATGGTTGATACCGAGATTAATTACAAATTTAAAATGGTTACTTATAACAAACTATCCGCATTTTGACACTTTTTGGAACAGTGGCCATTGCTAAACGAACTTACTTGGACTAAAGTAAACTTGTCTGTATAAATAGATTTTACGATTAACTGCAATCTTCAAAATATATAAATACAAATAGATACATATAAATGTACACCCCTACATATAAATATATACAATTACAAATACGCTACGAATGTCATGTCACGTTGGAACGGATAAAGATATTGATGAAATTGACAGAAGCCGGGGTTTTGACAGGCATCGCTATCTTAAAGTTAACGTCGTATAGTTTCAATTTTTCGAGAATTAACTTGTATTTAACTAGCTAATACCGCCCTCCGCGTTCGCGCCGTACGTGCGCGTACCGCACGCTTTGCTTTGATTGGTTGTTCACGCAGCATATTTTATTCGTTAGAGAGATTAAAAATAAATGCACAAAATTGTAAAATGTAATTTGTATTGCCGTGTATGAATTAGGTCAATACCTATGTTTTGTTTTTCGAAGAAAAAAACCCAGAAACTAAAACAATGCAATTGCGCAAGTATTGATATGCTCCTACGGGGTCGAGCCATTATTCACACATAAACATCAGGGCGCGTGCATTGATTTTGTTTCCAACTGATCTCGACACATACGCATTTATAGACCTATAATGGTTGTCATTGCTCTGTCGAGTTATTTACGAGAAAAAAGCAGTCCGTATGAAAGTCGCTAATGTAAGCGGGACAAAAATGTTTCCCATTATTAATATTACAGGTATACTATTAGATTTTCACTGGAATATTGCATTTAGTGTTGCCATGTTTTAAATATTTGTCAAACATGGTCAGATGGTAGAAATCATTCTTTGACACCCTGTATAGGATTAAAGGGAAACATTATATATACACGTGTTGACAAAATTACTTTATTTTTTATTTTTACTTGATACTAAACGGTAAACACTTTCCACGCGGCTATTAGGTTTCCCATTTACAGAACAGATTTCCAGAAACCTCTCCCAACTTTTAAAAGTATATCCCAATAATTACTTGACCAATACTAGGCATGTTTGTACTTATGTTAATACATTTTTCATAGTGATTCCAAATATGGTGATGAAATTCATTCAATCATGACATTTTTGAAATATTTTGTGAACTTTTTGGGACTGTCGTCTGCAGACGACCGACGCGTGGAAAGTGCTAACAACGTATTTGCTGATTGTGATGACAGGACTTATAACATTCAATGCCAATTGCATTTCCGACGGACCCAAAGAAGATATCAAAGATACTACCACCAGTGGCGTAGCTCAGGGGGGGGGGAGGCAAATGCCCCCCCCCCCCCCCCGACGAAAAAAACTGATTTGTGCCCCCGCCCCCACCACCCTATAACAAAAGGGGGTGAGAAAAAAAGGAAATAGGAAAAAATTGAGAAAAAAGACCGAGGTTATTAGCCAAATAGAAGGCAAAATTGTACATGTAGTACATTTACTATGCGATTTTTTGTGACTGAGCGATTTTTTTTGGACTGTGCGAAATGTTTTGACCCCCCCCCCCCCCAACTTACGTGAATTTCACGAGGTAAGTCACTAGAAAAAAAATTGGGGCAACCTTTTACGAAAATTTTAGAAATCTTTCCCCCCCTGAAAAAAATCCTAGCAACGCCACTGACTACCACAATGCATTGCGCTGTTGCAAAATGCCCTAAGTCTGGTCTCCAATTTGTCTCGGTTCCCATAGACATGCACACAATCATAGCGCGTTCATAGTCAGAGCTCTTAGGTTCTAGTTTACATCAATGAATACATTAGTTATCAGTGTTCCTTTTTCTAAAACGTAAGAGCTCGACAAATGCATCGTGTGAAAAAAAGCTTTAGTTAGCTTGCGTTCTCGCAATGCATTGTGGGAAGAACTTATCATCGTCTTTGTTTCGGACAGAAATAATTATGCCATGGTAAAAGATAGCCTTTCATCAAGGCGCTGTATTGTATTCCAGCTGCTGTATATTCAGTACATAGGTGTGAGCGTTCTCTATCAAAATTGTGGAATAAGTCACGTAACAATTGTTGAAAATCAAGATTATTTGTTGTAATATTGTCTACGAATTAAAGAAAATATAAACAGAAGGAACTGTCTAGTGTCTATATGTTGCTTTACTTCATGTTCCACTCAAGTTTAGCGTAATGGTTACACACCACTTATAAAATCCCCTATGCTTACTGTGTAAAATGGACCATAATTATACACCATTTTCTCGCTTATAGAGAGCGCACAGTACTAAATCACTCCTCGTTTTGTGTAATGGTAGTAAGTTCCGGCAAAATCAAAAAACGATTTTGTGTTTAATGGGGTCCTTTGGGAATTAGTTTGGCGTGAGGGTAGCATTTCATAATTAAAATGAAAGATAATCTCTTGTACTTTGGTCCGTGTATATAACCGGACAATCGTTTTTCGTTATTTCGTTTTCAACACGGTAAGCAAAAAACACAAATAGGATCATTTTCCGTTTGACTGTCACAGTAGAAAAAACAAACATGAGAAAAACTAGAATTTTTAACGTTCGTTTTTATTCCTCTATTTTCAACTAAGGAAAACTAAAAAGCTCAACCACATTCGTTTTGCTTTCTCTAAATAAAGTGTAAAAATCAATCAGAAGAAAAATAAATAAATACAAATATTCGTTTTTCTTATCCGTTTTCATATAAGAAAAACGAAATAAACAAGTGTATTCGTTTTTCATTCTTCAACCAGAATTGTAACCAAAGGGCAATAGAAAAACCTAATTTGATCTTGTTTCAAACATTCGTTTTTCTTAATACAAAAAACAAACAGTAGAAAAATGTAAGTTTGACACATTCGTTTTTATAACTTCATTTGCAAACAAGAAAAACAATATGAGTCAACTACGTTCGTTTTTCGTTTCTTAAACACTTGTATGGTAAGTAAGCAAGAGAAAAACCTAAATTTTAAGATTTAGTTTTTCTCACTTTATTTTCAAAACAAGAAAAACAAAAAGATTACTGCATTCGTTTTTCTTTTAATTCGATCAAGAACAAAATAACAAACATAAAAATTGTTTTGGGACTTTAATACAATCAGGCGTTTTTCTCAACCCATTTTCAATCAAGGAAAACGAAAAGGTCATTTAAACTTTGTTTTTCATATTTCATTTTACATCTATGTAAATCAGAACATGATATGTGTGGTCATTTTTCTATTTTCCGACTCTAATTTCTCAACGGTTTATAATGAAAACAATTTATTTGATTATTTGTTTGTTTGTAACATTCGAATTAATCCCTTAATTTTCAACGTAGAACAACTCACAATATCAACCTTATTCGTCTTTCTTCTCTCCAGCAAAAGTGGAAAAATCAGTCAATCTTTTTTGATATATTCATTTTTCTTAATACGTACAATCGTTTTCGTTCTACAATGATTTGATATATTCGTTTTTCTTAATACGTACAATCGTTTTTCGTTCTACAATGATTTGATATTCGTTTTTCTTAATACGTACAATCGTTTTACATTCTACAATGATTTGATATATTCGTTTTTCTTAATACGTACAATCGTTTTTCGTTCTACAATGATTTGATATTCGTTTTTCTTAATACGTACAATCGTTTTACATTCTACAATGATTTGGTATATTCGTTTTTCTTAATACGTACAATCGTTTTTCGTTCTACAATGATTTGATATTCGTTTTTCTTAATACGTACAATCGTTTTACATTCTACAATGATTTGATATATTCGTTTTTCTTAATACGTACGATCGTTTTTCGTTCTACAATGATTTGATATTCGTTTTTCTTAATACGTACAATCGTTTTACATTCTACAATGATTTGATACATTCGTTTTTCTTAATACGTACAATCGTTTTTCGTTCTACAATGATTTGATATACCGGTATTCGTTTTTTCTTAATACGTACAATCGTTTTACATTCTACAATGATTTGATATATTCGTTTTTTCTTAATACGTACAATATCAAACTATTGTAGAACGAAAAACGATTGTACGTAAGATGAACGAATATATCAACTTTTTTGACTGATTTTTCCACTTTTGCTGGAGAGAAGAAAAACGAATAAGGTTGATATTTTGAGTTATTCTAAGTTGAAAATGAAGGGATAAATACGAATGTTACAAAAACAAAATTAATCAAATAAATTGTTTTCATTATAAACCTTTGAGAAATTAGAGTCGATAAAAAAGAAAAATGACCACACATATCCTGTTCTGATTTACCTAGATGCAAAATGAAATATGAAAAACAAACTTTTAAATTACCTTTTGGTTTTTCTTGATTGAAAATGGGTTAGAAAAACGCCTGATTGTATTAAAGTCCCAAAACGATTTTTATAGTGTTTGTTATTTTGTTCTTGATCGAATTAGAAGAAAAACGAATGCAGTAATATTTTTGTTTTTCTTGTTTCGTGTTTAAGAAACGAAAAACGAACGTAGTTGACTCATATTGTTTTTCTTGTTTGCAAATGAAGTTATAAAAACGAATGTGTCAAACTTACATTTGTCTACTGTTTGTTTTTTGTATTAAGAAAAACGAATGTTTGAAACAAGATCAAATTAGGTTTTTCTATTGCCCTTTGGTTACAATTCTGGTTGAAGAATGAAAAACGAATACACTTGTTTATTTCGTTTTTCTTATATGAAAATAGATAAGAAAAACGAATATTTGTATTTATTTATTTTTCTTCTGATTGATTTTGACACTTTATTTAGAGAAAGAAAAACGAATGTGGTTGATCTTTTTAGTTTTCCTTAGTTGAAAATAGAGTAATAAAAACGAACGTTAACAATTCTAGTTTTTCTCTTGTTTGTTTTTTCTACTGTGACAGTCAAACGGAAAATAATCCTATTTGGTTTTTTTGCTTATCGTGTTGAAAACGAAATAACGAAAAACGATTGTCCGGTTATAAACACGGACCTACTTTAATCAGGATATTGCAAAATATTGATTTTCGATTGTATTGACAATTTATCACGTAGATGCACACACGTGATCGGAGGCGGTTAGAAGGCGAGCGTCCGGGCTGAAAATAGGGGTGGCGCTGTTTAAATGATCGTATCGTAAAATCTAATTGGAAGGTGTAACACTTCTTGACGATTTTTGAAATTTGAATGTTTGTTTATTAGAATAAAGCATTCGAGACATTCCAAAAATGGTTACTAAGGGCCCAAAATAGCGACTCTTTTAGCCCTAATTTACATGTAATCCAATGGGCGGTTTATTTAGTGCTGTGCCCCCTTATAAAGCACCTGGTTGCTTCAACTTTGCATTCTGTGTGAAGATTATGGTCTTGGCTTTCCTGTAAACAACAACAAAAATATAAGGTCAAGGCAACATTTTCGAGATATGAACCGTCGAAGATGCGCCTGTTTGTAGATTGCCAAGGCCTATCCAGGGCTAAGCAATTCTAATCAATTATTTGAAGTCTCTGATCTAAAATGACTATAAAATCATAAAAAGATTGGTCAAAGAAGAAAATGTGCACTGATATTGTTTGATAATCTTCATTTAATAATCATCCTATCAAAAGTTTGGCCAACAACACTACTTTTGAAGCATTTTTATATATTTCACTTAGAGGAGTGTCATCCCAACCAATTCAACAGGCCTTTCGTGGACTCTTCCATTATTTATTTAGTGGTGTGAATCCTAATGTAATGTAATGAGCTGTATAAAGCATCCATTCGGCAAGCAACTCTTTCATAACAAATGTAGCCTCATGAGAATCGGACTTATCTAACTAAAGCTAGTGGTCATACGTTAGAAAGAGGGAATCTAATATTATAATATCATTGATATAAACAAATAATCAATGACATGTAGGCTCGGGCATGTAGACATTTGATGAGTACTCCCTATGAAATCAAATAGTTACATTGATTTAGTGCTGGTTTTCAGGGTAATTGCTTACCATCAGGTTCAGAAGATATTCTGATCACTACAAAAGCACATACATTATATACAGTAAACTGCAAAGAAGATATATTGTGCATCCCAGCATGCTTAGCAACACTACACGGGCAATAGGGCATTTCTCCCAAAACACGTGTTAAAGTGATCAACAGCTGTATCTGGAGGCCGTCATCTGATTCCACCTTCTTAACATGGCACAAATAGGCAGAACCTTGAATCCCAACTAAATATTTTATACAAAAAATCAAGGGTCTTTAAGAAAAACAACAGAGGATTAAATTGAAGTCACATCAATTGTACTACTTGCAGCAGGATTTTCTAAGAGACCCTTGTTTAATAACATTACTAATGATGTATACATGTATGCACTGTAATGTCAATGGGAACCAGAAGACACTGGTGACAGAAATCCCCAGAAATCAGTGGTCATGTGATGAAAGTGAAGCATGCTGGTACTGCACAAGAAATCTTCTAAGGCTGCATACAGTGTAACCTTAAACGCATTAGTCCATGCATAAATGCCAACAATTTAACAAGAATCTGTCATCCGGAATACTAATAGACCGCACTCAGTAAATTAAAATTGTCAAATAAATCTGTACTCAAAATCAGAACGCAGAAAACATGTGCACTAGTAATAATACTCCTGCCCACTCAGAGATTTTATCCATCCAATATGTTTTGGTGTGTGTTATGGCGTGTGTAAAAAGAACTGATGCCCACGGAAAAAAATAAAGTACATGTATCATCATAATATACAATGTCGGTATCGGGTTGGCGCACAAGCCTAATAATGGCGTGAATAATGGACCTCAATGCAATTGCCATCAATACTATAACATGTATCTCTCTCGTTCAGAACGAATTCATCAAAACACTACATGTACTGGACCGTGACTGCTATTATTATGGTTTTATGGCGCACTGTCGTGTATATTAACACCCGCCCGGCATGCCCGGATCTAGTACTATCTCTCTCGTTCAGAACGAATTCATCAACACATTACTGGACCGTGACTGCTATTATTATGTTTTTATGGCGCATTGTCGTGTGTATTAACACACGGATATATCACTATCAGCCACAGAAAGAGATGCGACCAGTGATCAGTATGACCTAAAACTACGAGGGTAAATAAGTCATCATCTTGTGTTATATACATGATATACAATAGAGAGATATTTTTATTTTACCTATACGATGTGGGACGATATATCAGATCAACTCTAGTGCAGTTTACTCTGGGTAAGCATTGTATACAATGTACTTTTATTAAAATACAGTTACACATATTTATTGAAACTAATATGATTTGATTCCAATTGTGTGATAACATATCCATGACGGTAAGTTGTTGTTAAAACTGGTATCAATGGCATCCCCATGGCAGCACCAAACATTTAATTTGTTAATACTTTCACTGCGAGATGTTAGTCAGTCAGCCATGAATTAGTTGAAGTTGCCAAGCTTCCTATGCAGATGTTGCCCAGGAGTTACTTTTTTAATGGAAAATGGCTCCTGGTCCTGTGTTTAAAGAGGGGAACCAGGAGCAATTAAATAGAACCAGGAACCATTTTAAAGAAGAAAAAATATAGGCTACCAATGTTAAAAAACAAGATTATTAAATTAACCTTTTATTAAGTCAAATGAGTGGGAAAATGCCATGTACAAGTTGCAGGTTAATACACGGGCTTAAAAAAAAAGCAAGATTTGACAAATCTGTTCTTAGCCGAACTAAAAGCATCTTTCAATTTAGTTCAACCGGAGTCACTTATGGGCATAAAGTCTTGTGGGTTGTCAACAAGGAGTAATTTCATGCTATAACCAGTCTGCAATCATCTTTAAGCTCCCGCTAACCCTAACCAGTAAAGCTAGTTTTTTGTGCGTATCGGGGGGAGGGGGGAAAAAGTACTATTTTTTGACCCGAAAAATCACCCAGCATCCACCGGGATTCGATCGCGGGACCATCCGCACCCACGTCTGTCCCTCTACCAACTAAGCTAACTCCCTAGCGCACATGCGGGCACAAACTCCGTGCCCACATATGCCTGCGGTAGGTGACGTCATCGCGGCAATGCAGCAGCACGTGCGTGGAGATTTAGTTTCTGGCAGTGAGATTTAGTGAGATTCAGTTGGGTTAGGGATTTATTACATGTAGAGCCTATGTAATCTTGCGTTTATTGTGAATTTGTTGATACACTTGTAATTCAATGTTATGGATATAATTGGCATAACAGGTAGGATACCGTCCCTTTGGAGTGCTTTGAACATTTCAAGTAAAGTGAGTAGGAGATTAGCCTCTGAACCATGTGTTATGCTCTGAAACAGAGTTCGTTGTATGGCTTTGGTTATCCCCAGAGATGATAAGCGATATACCATGAACATGATGAAGCTTATATATTATAGCGGAAGATGAGTTTGCACGAGACGATATGGGGATACTATTTTACAAATGGGGTAATAATACGCGCGGCTTGTGCTATTTTTGCCGTATCCTCGCGAGGGGTTGTAACTCGCGTTAAGTATAACGTTAGGGTTACAGTTATGTGTTAGGGTAATGGTTTAGGGTCAGGGTTTAAGTATGGGCTTCTCTCGGCTCTGATGAAAGTTAATACTAGTATTCCACATTCACAGACAAGGGGTTCAGCTAATTAAAGCTGTAGTCTAATAAGATATTGTGAAAGCTATCATGACATTTTACGTAGTTCATTTTATACAAAACCAACCTCCAGTATTTACACTACAGTTCTCAAAATAAGTAACTGACCAGATAATAAATATTATGCTCTCAACTCCAAAACTCCTACGAAAAAATATCAACATATAAAGAGATAAGGAAATGTCTTGTCTTTAATTTGAGATTCACGTGAAGATTGAATGACTATTTACTCAGTTATGTGCCCTAAACCAAAACAAAGTCCGTTTTTCATTTTAACATTTCGTTCGTCTACACGCAGCCTCAGAATAGCAACAGGCATATTATTGATTAACTGATAGCGACAAACTCACCGGTTGATAGTAAGATGGGGATTGGAGATGCTTCAATTGATCAATTCGACCCATACACCCCCCCCCCCCCCCCCCCCCCCCCGTCACACTGGCCTGCGTGTTCAAAACCCAAGTGTGTTAAAACATGTAAACTGCACTTTGTTCTATCAATTTCAATGTAGCGTCCTTATTTATCAACCGATCTTAATGAATAATGTATCATGTAAATGACGAGGAATTTCTTTACAACTTGGTTGTAGAATATTTTTATGAAGGAGCTATAATTTTGGAGTTAAAGGTAGATGTTCCGATTTTCAACTTGAAGTTTTGTATTCTACATGAAAGGTCATCCTTAAAAAAAGTCGTGTTCCAAAGTTTGAGTTGCATAGCTCTAATGGTTCTTATTTTAGACGCACAAGATGTTGTGAACTGTACCCATTGAGTAGTACACAAACTATATCGGTGGTTACCACCATTCGCGGTAATTCGACGTTATTTCATAGATTTCTCCGTAATTATACCGATTTAGGCCGTCAAATTTCAGTATGATGATGAGAAAAATACGAGCTTTCATATGATATGAAAATCTCCGTATGTTTGAAATAATTCTGTGTTACGAAAATGTGATCGGGTCATCTACCTTTAAGAGTATATTTACTATTACTACCTTGTCAGTTACTTATAGGACTGTAGTTTGATACTATAATTATAATCACAACAACAATATGCTATGTGATAAAAGAGTAAGAAAAGAAATAAATTCAAAACAAGCCAACTATATCCTATCAACTTTTAATGACCTTCGCACTGACCCGTATAGTAGTATTATAGCTGTAGCACACAATATTACATAGTAGATCTGCTCAGGATCCGTGGGCGCCGAGATAATTGCGTTTCTTGATTTTCGCCTATAGTAGAGCGGGCAGCGGCGGCTCCCATAGACACTGTACTTAAAGTGTGGCCCCCTATTACTCACGACTTAAAATAAACCAAATAAGTTTATTGGATCTTATATTAATCATTAAAAAGAACTAGATGTGAGATTTTTTGTAGTGTCATATTTTAAAAGAAATGTTTTATCTCAACCCGTGATAAGGCCCCCAAAAAGAAGAAGTTTGCCAAAAAGAAGAAGTTTGTGTTGCCCTCACAAGCCTAAAATCGGGAAGGTAGACCGGCCGGATTTTGTTCCCCCTTTTTTTTTTAGTATACCAAATCAACTATTTTATACCTATTATTTCAGTCAACATGTGTGAAGATATTAAGAAAAACGCATACCGGCTGTATTTTCTACCCAATGGTGAATATTTTCTTGAAGTACACATCCATGAATGAAAAAATATTCACCTTTTTCAAAGTATGGAATATCCACATATCATATTGTATACAGAATAAAGACAACGATGGAGAGAATTATGAGACTAAATAAATACAATAAACTAGTTGCATTTTCTTTCTCGTGCGTGGAGTACAACCCCAAGCTTGATGTTTGGTTTTCTGGGTTTCGTTGGCTTTTATACACACATTTATCAATCGGAAGATAGGTAGAAATAGTGTAGAAATATAAAAAATCTAAATAAAAAAAATAAAAAAAAAATCTAAAAAAAACCCAAAAACAACCCCGGCCCATATTTTTCGAAATTTTGACCCGGCCGGATGAGGGCAACACAACCATTGTGGTTGGGCCTTAGGCCTACATAACATCATTTTGCTGAATATTTACGTTCAAAATATCTCATCTATCCATTGCCTACGGAAAATTCAATATAATTCACGGTGGTGTTGCCATAGACGATTTGCACATAATATTATATTATTAAAAGTGATATAAATCCAAATTAATACTTTACTCGATATAATAACACAAGTCAGCCACATAAATTGCTGACCAAAGAATATTCATAAAGGTACATTTTATAAATGATATTGGCCTAATATTAAAAATTGTGTGAGTCACCTTAAACACATTGAAGCTGTTTTGCGAAAGGGCTTATAACCACTTCTGCATGTTACTCATTTTTGCATTATTGAATGGATGGCTATTCATTATGTGGAATGTGGCTTGTATTGGTTGGTGCCTCAATTGGCGTGCACGGCTGCACTAATCCAAGTCATAGAAACAGTAATGAACACAGCCATGCAATAATTTGAATAATTCCATGGACTTGCAAATGCAAAATGAGTAACATGTGGGGCTGTCTGTAAGCCCTTTTGCAAAAAAACCTCTTACCTGTAAAGCTACAAATGAACTGCATTCGTTGCAATTGAACACATGTGCTACACATGGATTGAATAATGATCAATATTTCAAACGTATACTGTATTTTGAGTGACTTCTAGTACAAATCCTATCAATATTTTATTATCGTATATCAATGAACGTGGATTTGTCACAATGAAAAAACAATACCCCTACAAATTGTCAAATTCAGTCGTGATTTTATTTTACAATGGTTTTTCGTGATACACACATTTTCTTCCACACACACAGAAATGTTTACCTAAGTTATGTAAACATTTTTACATAATTTTGAAGCACGTATAGAACACCAAAACAATTTGGTAACATTTTACATAAACTCTGTTTGGTAAAAAAACAACCTATTATGTATAAAATGCAATTTTGCTAGGTATTTATTTTGCACAGTGGCTAGGTATAAATTTTACTTAACTAGTTACGCATTTTTTTACGTAAATGCTTTGTAATATTTTACCACATGTTATGTAAAAAACCCACAACATTTATGGGAAATGTTGCTTAATTTTTTAGTAAATATTTACAAAATGACTAGGTATTTTTTACTGAATTTGAATGTAGGTTTAACCCTAACTCTACCCCCCACTTTTTTCAGATTTTTTTCTTCAACGCGGAAAATCGACCAAAATATCCCCCCGATCCCCCCGGGATTTGATCCAGGGACCTCTCGCACCAGAGGCGAGGGATTCCACACTTCACCACGGCTGTCAAGCACAGTTCTGGGCAGTGTATTGGGCAGTGTATTGCCCAGACTGTATGTATTGGGTCCATTTTTTCATCAAAAGACTTCCACGCCGGGTGGTACCAACGTGCCCAGTCGTGGTATTTTGAGGTATATGGTAGTGTTACGGTTATAGTAACAAAACTTAGAAAATGTTTGAAGAAAAAGAAAAGAAAAAATCAAAAAATTGCTTGTTAACCCTAACTCTACCCCCCACTTTGTTCAGAATTTTTTCTTCAACGCGGAAAATCGACCAAAATATCCCCCCGATCCCCCGGGATTTGATCCAGGGACCTCTCGCACCAGAGGCGAGGGATTCCACACTTCACCACGGCTGTCAAGCACAGTTATGGGCAGTGTATTGCCCAGACTGTATGTATTGGGTCCATTTTTTCATCAAAAAACTTCCACGCCGGGTGGTACCAACGTGCCCAGTCGTGGTATTTTGGGGTATATGGTAGTGTTAGGGTTATGGTGATTGTTTACACAATGACTGGGTATTTTTTACTGAATTTGCATGTAAGTTTAAGATAATTGTTTACACAATCACCGGGTATTTTTGACTGAATTTGGATGTATTTTTTAGGCAATTGTTTACACAATTACTGGGTATTTTTTACTGAATTTGGATGTAAGTTTTAGGTAATTTCAAGGGAGTTTTTGAAGGTAAGGAAGTAGTATATCTTTCCACTTTTGGTAATGCCTTTATGTCCTTGTTTTCATTTTGTCAGTCATCTGAAAATCATTAAAAAAAATATTAAAAACATATCAATCAATCGATCGATCGATCAATCGATCGATCAATCAATCAATCAATCAATCAATCAATCAATCAATCAATCAATCAATCAATCAATCAATCAATCAATCAATCAATCAATCAATCAATCAATCAATCAATCAATCAATCAATCAATCAATCAATCAATCAATCAATCAATCAATCAATCAATCAATCAATCAATCAATCAATCAATCAATCAATCACCTTGCATCGTTGCATTTTGACCTATGTACATACTACATACGCCCTAATCACGTTTCACATGGCCACATGTACAAATAAGCCGCTATGAAATGATGCATGCAAACGCAACGCATGCACGGTGTAGTACAACCTCGATTACGACGCTCGGTGCCAACACAAGTTTCACTTTTTTCTGTGAATCTCTCAAAACATATGATTTTCAGATGACTTCAATAACATCATGAAAACAAGGACATAAAGGCATTACCAAAAGTGGAAAGAATACTACTTCCTTACCTTCAAATTTGTCAATGTATTCCGGAGGAACTCCCCACCGGCTGAGTGTTTCTCTAACGCTCGCCATCTTGTATAATTACACGAGGAGATTTTACCCGGCGATTAGGGAAAGATTACGACTTTCACCAATCATATCGATAATTCTTACTTAACACGTTGGGCGAAATCACCTTTTACCGATTAAATTGTATTTTAGACTTTTATTTTACTTAATTTCGATAAAATATCTACAAACCCCTGTAATTATCTCCGATACATTTCAAAAATGTGATTTTAAAAGTTACAAAATGGTTTAGTAATAAGGAATACCTCGCATTGTGTACTTTTTGCATAATTTTACTTTACATTACGTTATTTTACTTAACGTGCGCAAAATTTCTGTGTGTGCACTCACATCGGCAGGCAAAGAAGAATGTAAAGGTCTTTCCACAATTACATTGCGCGAACTAATTTTTTTCTTCACAAAATGCATTTGTCGAGCTCTTTTAGAAATAAGAAAAAGGAACACTGATAATTAATTAATTCATTGATGTAAACTTGAACCTATGCTATGAAGCCATGATTGCGTGCATATGTCTAGACAAATTGGAGACCAAAATTGGAGACCAAAATAGGAGACCAAAATTAGGGAATTTTGCAAAATCGCAGGCAAGCTTTTGTTTGCTTGGCTGCATGCGGGAACATCTAAATTTACGCAGGCGAACTTCACGCAACGAAAATAATAGCCCGGGAATAAAAGTGGCGAACTCATACGGACTCCTTGCAGTTTCAAAATTGCGACTAAATCGAACTCTAGTACAACCGCATCATTGACCATTGTTGACACACATTGCATTCACCAGACACCTTAGTTTTGTGGAAATGGGTCGCCTATACTTTTGGTACACAATTGATTTGGTATGACATATTATACAGGGTGTCCCAAAAAAATGTTAACACTCCGGGCACATAAGATATCTTAAAAGGACAGGAACACACGGGTCTAATCTTGATGTATTATGAAAGCTGAGTAAATAAGCTTTCATTTGCATTTCATTGCGTTCCAATTGGTTATTTAGAACGGGAGATATGCTTCAGCAAACATGAGGAAGCAAAATCGGCTTGGTCCAATCCTCTCAGTATGAAAGTAAAACTTTTAAAATGCATGAAGCAAGAAGCAACATGATTAAGTCACACACACACATCATCAGTTAATCTCTTCTTTGTTCTTTTCAACGCATTCTTTCGACTCTTTTCAAGCTTAAAAGACATAAATAAATATATTCCACATAAATTATATTAAGGTATTTTGTCACGAGTTCAAGTTCTATACTCTTTTTCCATGTGCAATGGGTAGCTGTCAGTAAAGCAAGGAGAGATTAACTGATGTGTGTGTGTGACTTAATCATGTTGCTTCTTGCTTCGTGCATTTTAAAAGCTTTACTTTCATACTAAGAGGATTGGACCAAGCCGATTTTGCTTCCTCATGTTTGCTGAAGCATATCTCCCGTTCTAAATATCCAATTGGAACGCAATAAAATGCAAATGAAAGCTTATTTACTCAGCTTTCTTAATAAATCAAGATAAGACCCGTGTGTTCCTGTCCTTTTAAGATATCTTATGTGCCCGGAGTGTTCACATTTTTTTGGGACACCCTGTATACATCCTGTACTTTATACAAGGGAAAGCGGAAAGCGCTATATACGTCGTACATGTAGTGGTCACGCTCCGATTTTTTTACCTTGGCCCACCCCAAAACCTTTCATTTAATTATTGGTGATTAACATATTAACGGCAGAGCAAATTGCATTCCTTTTCAAATGTACGTATTTTGCCCGGTATTTTGATGTACTGATGTATAGCTCTAGTCTATAATCTGATAATTATGATTATTATTATAGATAGGTCACGTGTTGATTCACTTGCATCTCTATTCTTTGGTACCAGCCAATATGCAATGATACGGTTTGTCTAATTAAAATTAATGGGAAAAGAATCGAACCGTATCTAATACCGCCGGCTCCAGAGGGATACCAATCTGCCTGTGTACACAATCCGTACGTGGACAGGCATAACACTTACTCAGGGAGAATACAGCAGGGTGTATCTAATCACTCATACTTTTGTCTTTTCGATAAATTAACTATTATATCAACCGTTATGTTGAAATTTGAAGTACAACTATTTCCATACGGCTGTGAATTGACTTTGAAAAAAAAAGTTTTAAAAATCGAATCATAGAAATCAGATAAACTTTGCTAAATCATCCACAAACCTTTTTTTCACAAGACTTCTGTGGACATTCTACTTATCCAAAATATGTAATAGTTTGTAAAGCAAACAAACTACTTGAATATATTTTGAGATACAAAGCATGATATCAGATATATATGATCATGAAATCATAATTCGGCTAGCGTATTAATAATTTTCATGGTTCGTATGGACAGTAACAGTACAATGTAAGATTTTAAAATGTATACCACTACCAGACTTCAATATTAAAGGGGCATTAAGAGATGTGGTGGAGGCAGCGCCCTCAATTACAAAAAATATATGATAAAAACTGGGATTTGTTTATTTTTACAATTGTATTAAATGTATGAACTTACACCTATAAGGATTAAGAAAAATCAGCCCTCTTTGTACAACAAAACGTCGATTCAAAAATGCTGGTAGAGCCGCATCCAGCATTTTTGCATGGTTAAAGGTGGTATTCCAACATATTTAAAACATTGTTTTAATCAAGTTTTGCTGGGTTTTTCTTTAGTAGAAACAACAATAATGGCAATTGTCAATGTTCATCTTGAATTATGTCCCTTCAATACGTTGCTTTGAGCGGAAATATGGCTACGACAAAAAAAAAATCAATTTTGAAATAATTTTGAGTTAAATCATTACATTAGCAAACTTGTTAAATATGGCTTGTGTAAATTTCAGACACATTGTTTTTAGAGGTAATTACCATTGTACAGTTTTGCGAGACATTATAAAGGAAAACACTCTTGCTAATTGAAACGGCATTCATGTATTACACACAGCATTCGACGGTTTCTTTTCATGCATAAAAGACAGATGGTCACATTTATTAAGTTGGGACCCTTGCGTCACATGCATACATTTGACAAAAATTACATGTGATAATGCTCTAAGCCTAATAACTCAAAAAGTATAAATCCAAAGTGTGCAAAATTATACATTGTTAGAAAGCTGAGATATCTAGGATTGTGAATATCTAGTGTTTGTTTCAGTATACAGGGTGACTTAGGAAATATATGGGGTGTAACAAAAGAAATATTACTATGAAATGTAATTTACTGTATGCTTCCTAATTTAAACATAGTGCATTGAAATAAATATTAAACCCCAGATTAAAGAAGCCAAAGGCAAGGCCCTTCCGGTCATATATTATTTGTATGGGTTAATTAATTGTCAAACGAAAATACATGGTGATCAAAATGTGTCAATTTTCACATAAAAACTATATATTCTGTGTGGACAGTATGACAAAAAATGTATATAAATGTTGTTTGTTCAAAAGAAACACTTAAATGAAGTTTATGAACATACCTTTCTGGTCGAAAGGTACAATTCATTCAAATGTTATTATATAGGGTGTCCAAAAATGAAGAAAACAAATTCGGCTGATTACTTGCAACCTCATTTCTGTATTATGAATTAATTACAATGTTATGCCTGGCATTAATTGCACTGACATCTTGCTAACATACATAGTTAAAACTGTTGATCTATAGAAATCACATTGGATATTGAGCAATTTGAAAATGATATACTAGTCACTAGTAGGGTGACAGCGATGAACATGTTAATCCTAAACATTAAAAAGTGATATTATTGTGCGGATTTGGTGGATAAAATAAGCACTTCCTAGGTAATTAGTATCAATATAATTAGCAAAGATTATCTAAAATATTCAGGAACATGCAACATAAGGTCCAACTTCATTAAAACACTGCAGAGATACTGCCCCCCCCCCCCCCCAGTTACTATTTGAAAGGGGTAATAATCTGCCGTTGATACATTTTCAGATGGTATTTGTTGTAGTAATATTAATTAATTGGAGAAGTAATTAACACTAATTAAGGTTTGGTAATTACAATAATGATACTAATCACACACAATAATAATTCAATGAAATTTGCCCATCCCATTGGAAATACATAGCATGCATCCTCACCCCTCCTTACCCACCTCCACCCTGACTAATTGTAATTTAACGAGTTATAGTAATTAATCTCAACTTGATTTATACATTTTTCTTATAGATGCTATTAAAGCAATAGATTATCTTACAAATGAGACTAAATATACTCAATTGTGATGTATGGTTTTAAAAATATAAGCATTTGAATGTCAAATAAGCGAACAAATGTTGCCCATCCCATTGGAAATACATAGCATGCATCCTCACCCCTCCTTACCCACCTCCACCCTGACTAATTGTAATTAACAAGATATAGTAATAATCTCAACTTGATTTATACATTTTTCTTAGGGGTCGTCCATAATTTTCGCCATTTTCAGTTACGTACAAAGCGTACGTAAGAGGGGGGGAGGCGGTCGAAATATACCCCAACCGTACGTAACTTAAATGGCGATCTTGAGAGGCGGGATTTTTTTTTTTAAGTACAAAATAAAATAAAATTTCGCCATTTATTGCGTACGTAACTCGAGGGGGGAGGGGGTAAAAAGATACGTACGCTCTGTACGTAAGTGAAAATGGCGATAATTTTGGACGACCCCTTATAGATACTATTAGAGCAATACATTATCTTCCAAATGAGACTAAATATACTCAGTTGTGATATATGGTTTGAAAAATATAAGCATTTGAATGACAAATAAGCGAAAAAATGTGACAAATCCACCCTTTTTAGGGTCCCAACTTAAGAAATGTGACCAGATACGAACTCAATAAGCAACATATTCACATTGTGCCGTATTCTCGTAAACGCGGTTTATAGCTAAACCGTGATTAACTAAACTCGATTCTTTTAAACGATGTGTTTAACAAAACCTGATTTTATAAAACTCTGCGAATCTTCTCCCCAGAGTGGTCGTGCGTTTAATTTATGCAGGTATTCAATCTATTGTGGCCCAAATGGGTTACAATATAGATATCGACCGAATTCCTCAAATGCACTTTTCAGTGATATAAGATCAACTAATTTTCGAGAATTGCGTTTAATTAAACGATGTGTTTCAAGTAAAAGTTAAAAGCGTGGTTAGCTTAAAACCAAGCTTAAAACGTACGAGAATACGGCCCTACACTGTTAGAACGGTTGGGTAAAACTTTACCCAACTTGGGTAAAGTTTTACCCAACCGCTGGGTGCTATATCAACAACCCTTTTTCTGGGTAAACGTGTTACCCAACCCCGGTTGGGTAACAGTTACCCAGAATTAGAGTAAACAAATTACCATTATGTTGGGTAATTACATTTTACCCAATGATATTGGGTAATTATTTTACCATTTTGTTGGGTAATATAATTTTACCCGATGATATTGGGTAATTATTTTACCATTTATTGGGTAATATGATTTTAATATAATTTTACCCAGTGATATTGGGCAATTTTTTTACCATTTTGTTGGGTAATATAATTTTACCCAATGCTATTGGGCAATTATTTTACTACATGGTTGGGTAAATTCTATCCTTTTGTTGGGTAAAATAGACTAGTAAAATAGACTATTTATTTTCAAAAGACTGCGTTGCCTGCACCATTATCAGGTTAAAGCGTTAAATTTGTTAGACTTAGAGAACAGTGATAGCCCTACATCCATATTGGTTGCAGTATATAGTATTACTGCATGATAATACACAATGGTTGGCATAGCGTAGGCCAACACTGCGTGCGTACAACTTAACGGTCGGACGGAATTCAATGAATAAGCTTATCTCATTTTTGCTAAAAGCTAAGACTGTCCTCTAGCGTATTTAATGCTCTACCTGAAAATCTTGTAGACAACACAATATTAGAATATAAATATGTTATTTTACCATGAAAAACCTTCAGTAGTTCCTCCCCAGCCAGCGCCGGATTACCAGTCACCAAACCGGCCATTTTGTTTTTGTAAATCATGCGGTTGATCGCAGTGACCAATAACAGCTCGCCCAAGATACCACGTGACCGTAGTAGACCAACGTTGGGCAAAATCCTTTTTTACCCAACCCCGTAACACCCCTGATTACACAACTAATAGGTAAAACTGATGAAAAAAATATTACTCAACCGTTGGGTAAAATGATTTTTGCCCAACCCGCATTTGTTTGACCAATACTGGGTAAAGTTTACCCAACCTGACTTTACCCCGTACTATTTTACCCAGTGTTCTAACAGTGTATAAGTCCAGCGGTTGCTTCAATGTAATCCAAGCATGCAGTAGAAAACCACTGTTGAGATAACTAATTTGCATTGAAATGTACAGAGACATCATGGTCCATTAAAGGAACTAATAATGGAGACTTTTCATCTTGTTTGGTATCATTGTATTGAGAAATAGAATCCCAATTCATATAACATAATATGAAAAGTTTCCATTGTTAGTTCCTCTAAAAACCATGATATTTCAGTACATTTCAATGCAAATCAGTTGTTGAATAATCTCAGTGCACAGTGTTTTCTACTGCATGCTGGGATTACATTGGAGCAACTCTGCTATCAGTCTCAGTGTCATTATCAAAGGCAAAAATACCTTCGTTTACATTTACATTCATGTTTGGTTTTTAGTGATTGTATTTAGTGTTTTATATTTCCAGAGCTGAGTTGATACATTCATCAATACATCTATTACATCTATAGTCGAGTACCAACCCATATGTGAGGACCCGTATTAAAACACGTTTAAAAAGTATAGAAGTTACAGTCAATCTGAGGACATTTTTTTTTAACCATACATGTAGGGACATTTGTTTGGTATGTTTATTGAAGTCTAATGGAGGACATGGCCATACACCCTTAGGGGTGGGTGGGGGGGGGGGGGGGGGGGGGGTGTAAGGACCCAACTTATATACGTTTTTATGCAGGAAAAAAGAGAGGACTTCAAAAAAAGGTCCTCACATATTTTTTTTCTTCCTCACATTGCCGGCTGGTAGGGACAAAGGTCCTCGGATTGGCGGGTTCACCATTACTGAATTCACCATTACTGAATTATGCATACGTACGAGAATACGGGCCACTATCTTTATTCAAAGATACGTTACAAAACTCACTGGTTACAATTAAACTATGATTCTGGCAATTGAAAAGTTACATGACGTTTGAGTTGTTTGCCTTTTGACTCTTATCAATGCAGTGTAGGAATTGTTATGGTTTCTTAAAAATGTTTGCTTGTCAATTGGTTATATCTAAATTTAAAAATACACAGTTCAACAAAAATAAGTTCCCCTTTAGATTATGCCTGATATTTTTAAAATGACTTACTCCATCGAAACGATTTTTGGCACACATAATGTACGTGTTCACAGCAACACTAGAACGGAGCTATAACTACGCAGAAGTTGTAATGCTTGAATGAGCACACATTGAATGGAAGAATACGTCATTGCAAAATGATGTATTGAAGGATGATGGCATGGAACCAGGGTATTTGCTTGAACACCGCACATGTGAACTGCTTGTATTCATTTAGCAACTGTTGAGTTGAGGTATTCCTCCATTCAATGTGAGCTTATTTAAGCATTACAACACCTGCGTAGCTATAGCCTCGTTCTAATGTTGCTGTGAACACGTACATTATGTGTGCCAAACATCGTTTCGATGGAGTAACTCATTTTAATAATATCAGGCATAATCTAAAGGGGGACTTTTTTGTTGTTGAACTGTGTATATCGGGATGTACAGACGTACGGAAGCACTAAAGGAACATGATGAGTTGAAGAAAAAAATAACGACGTAATTAATTGATGATATAATTTCAAGTTGATGAGGTACATGTATTTGATGATATAATTGATTACATACAAGTTGCAGGTTTTCTGGGTCACTATATCTGCGTTCATAATGCTCAATTTATGTGACCTACATTACATAGGCAATGATTTATTACAGTAAACTATAGTCGGTATGACAAGACTACACGGCGGTGGGTGTACAACACAAAGTAGGCATTCACACACGTTTTCTGCGCCACTAAATGTTAGACGCACTGTCATAATGACTAAATCACATTAAAGAAATGTTCAAATTGAGCACAGTCCTCAAAATAAGTAACTGACCAGGTAATAAATCATCGCTGTTCAGACATAACGACACATCACTTTACTTAATGCTGTTGTGATGTGTCGTTATGTCAGAAGTAAAGTAAAGGTAAAGGTGGTCGATCCTGTAAGTACCAGGAGCGGAGTGCCCATCTCTCTTTCAAAGCGATAGGGCCGGCCAGACTTACTCCTTTTTATAATGTTGCTCGCTACACCTCCACCACAGCGAGTCTATTACCTTCCCAGCACTGAAGAATGCCGGTACCCATTTAAATACACCTGGGTAGAGAGGAGTAATTGCGGTAAAGTGCCTTACTCAAGAGCACAACATGTTGACCAAGAACAGCGACGAAATGTACTCATAACTCCAAAATAATAGAAATAATAGAAATATTAAATATAAAGTTGTAAGGAAATCCCTTTTCATCAATTTACAACATTGTAGGTACATGAAGGTCGATTAATAATTGAGAACACTACATTGAGAAGGATAGAACAAAGTGCAGATTACATTTTCACACCTGGGTTTTGAACACACAGGACCGTGTGACAGGTATGTATATAGGCTGCATTGATTAATTGAAGCATCCCCAATTCTCATCTTACTATCAACCCGTGAGCTATCGCTACCAGTTAATCAATAATCTGCCTGTTGCTAGTCCGAGGCTGCGTGTGTCGACGAACAAAATGGTAAAATGAAAAACTGACTTGGTTTTGGTTTTGGGCACACAACTGAATTAATATTCATACAATTATGTAATATCTCAAATTAAAGAAAAGAGATTTCCTTACCGCTGTGAAATTTAATATGTTTACGTAAGAGCTATAGTTTTGTAGTTGAGAGCATATTAATTACCTGGTCAGTTATTTATTTTGAGGACTGTATTATACAAAACACCCTCTTCAACCCTGGAATTTTGGGGTTTAAAAGCAGTCAGTTATCTCTCCACGTCTCCTAATGCGCCTTTAAGTAATGTTTTAATTTATTATGCTACTATGTCAGACCTGAGCGTACGATATTGTCCCATACTCTATACTTGCATTCGATTTATGTATGACATAAATTTCTTAACCGTTTATATTTATGTAGGTCGTAACCATTGTCACGATTTGTTGTTATCGATTTCAATTACAGCTAGAAGGCAAGCAGTCTGACGCCCGACGGGCATTTTTGGTTTATTAAAAATTGGCTGACATTAATTTGTAGTCTTAGTTTATCATTTGCCATGGTAACTACTACAATGTTGATGAGACTGTTGACCTACCATGCGGTGTATCAACTTGATTAAGCAGCCGAAGCATTGGTTTCAATCACCAATAGTAATATGTATCGTCCTTCTGTCATTGCTAAGCTTCTTGGTTACAAGATTAATTTTTGAATGCGGAAACGAAACCAACATCAGTTGGACAAGACGAACGAGTTACACTAGCAACGATGTGAAGGTGGAAGATGGCGACGTCATCGGGGAACGTAGTGTGGTAGAGTCTAATCAATTTGGCGGGAATAATCATCAATTTGGCGGGAAACAAAACGTGAAATCAAAACCTCTCGATGAGATTATAAGGAACCGTGACAAGGAAACATGGCGTAATGTTGCCCGAAATCCTCCCGCTAGATACGAGGAGATTGACTGTCTCATAAATGATGAGTACACCATCGCCGGACGACGAGAAGGGAATACCACCTTTATTCCATTCAGTTTCTTAGAGAAATACTTTGAGGTAGATGGTAACCTGGTTCAATATCGGAATGATAAGCAACACGAGCAGCAACAACGCCTAGAATGGCACCATAGCACCGCTAGAGTATATGATCAAAAGCCTTACAAAGCTGACGGTACATTTATGACGTTTGAACATTATCACGTGGAGCAAAGATCAAGAGTTAAACACATTAGCGGAGTTGAAGGTAGGTGATCGTCGTAACACTTTCCACGCGGCAGGCGTCTGCAGACGACATTCCAAAAGTTCACAAAATGTTTCAAAAATGTCAAAATTATTGAATTGCATTACCATATTTCGGATCACCTTGAGTAATGCATTGAAATACACCTAGCACATAAAGTCCCTCACCGGGTGCTTTGAGGTTGGCTAATTCAAAATATATAATCGGTACCAAAAACCTGAGATCTACATTAAATTTCTTCACCGCAGTATCATACCTCATTCAACAAAATCGAATAGATACATGTAATACAAGTTATGGCGATTTCAATGACCGCGCATAACAACAGCAAAGTTGCACTAGATATAGGAAATCATTGATTTGTGTGTGATTACGGTACATAACTGTGCAATCTGAACGAGCCAGATGAATGGGTCTGGAGTGATAACCGCAATTTGCGGGACAAAGGGTGTGACTAGCTGTAGTCTTAGCTGATTAGCTGTGAGGTTTTTTTCAGTGCGTAATCACACACAAATCAATGATTACCTATACCTAGTGCAACTTTTCTGTTGTTATGCGCGGTCATTGAAATCGCCATAACTTTAAATGTATTAATTCGATTTTGTTGAATGGGGTATCAAACTGCGGTGAAGAACTTTGCTCATTTAATTTTTATCTCCGATTTTTGGCACCGATTATCTATTTTGAATTAGCCAACCTAAAAGCACCTGGTCAGCAGGGGCGGACTGGCCACTGTGGCGTTGTGGCGATCGCCACATGGGCCGCTTGGTTCTGGGCCTCTCAGGGCCGGTTACTCACTTGTGTAAAGCATTTTTTCGGGCCGTTTTGGACTCAAATTTTGCCCCCCACCCCCCACACGTACGTGAAATTCACGAGGTGACTGACTAGGAAAAATTTGGGGCAACATTTTACGAAAATTTGAAAAACACTGACATGGTCAAAAAGGGCCGCTTTAATAATTTTGCCATGGCCGCTTTCAGGACCCAGTCCGCCCCTGCTGGTCAGAGACTTTATGTGCTAAGTGTAAATACAAGCAATCCTAGTATTGGTTCAGTATTCCTTGAGGTAGACTTTTGAAAGTTGGGACTTTAAAGGTTTCTGAAAAATCTGTTTTGTATAAAATGGTGAATCCAATAGCCGAGTGGAAAGTGTTAAGAGCAGTGGCGTTGGTATGTTATTCATTTTGAAGGGCCAATAAAGAAACAGGTGACCCGGCAATACTTTCCTGACTAAACAAATGCTCTGGTAGCAGGGCGAGAATTGCTATCTTTGTATACTTTTGACTGACATAATTCCATAATTTTCTTTGCCAAATGAACCGACAGTGCCAATCTCAACCAACACGACTGAAATATCGGGTGGTTGTATGATTTTTACTCTTCATTTCTTTCTATAGACCATTTCAAATAGAGATCGGAAATCTTCGGAAAAACAGGTCACGTGGAGTAGGTGCGTTGCGCGTTCTTCGAAACAGTTGATCGCATTCACAGCATTGTCCTAGTTGGTTGTCCGCCTAGTGATTTATTATGTTTACATACACGCGTGCACACATGAGAAGTAAAACGTGGAACGAGACTATTTTGGTTTTTTTATCAACAAAGGCGTCGACCGGCAAATTCCAAATGTATCGAGCAGACGGTAAAAAGTGAAAATATTACCCCAAATCTCTTTCATCTCACCGTTTGTTGTTACTGAAATGCCGCAACATCAACTTTGTGAGGGATACAATCTATCACCAACCAGCGCAATCTATCACACGGGCAGACGGGTGAAAAACACGTTTGTTTTTCTCCGGCACAATATGGCCATGACCTGTCAGGAGCTGACAGGTCATGTAACCGAGCGTCAAATCACTCGGCTAATCGGAAGCATTCGGGTGGTCGTATATTTTCGGATTTGAAATTGTCTTTATACACCTGTGTTGGCGTTTACAATGCAACATTTACCCCCCCCCCCCCATAATGACAGAAATCGTTAATCTTACCTTCATGTTCAGGCCAAACCAAGAATGTATACTATTGTAAATTAAATTTAAACAATGATTTTACCGTACATACTTTTAATCGCATTGTTAGTGTAAGACTAATTTAGAATTGAGTTCTTTTATTGGACCAAAAAGCAAGTACATCAGCCATGTCAACTACAGATGGTTCTTCTTGTAACCCCCTGAGCTGAGAACTACCGGCCGATTGGTTTAAAAGATGGATACATCATTTATTGAACCAATGAGGGACAATGTTAGAAAAATTGTATCCCTGATAAAGATAGGAGTGAAACATTTTACAAGCTGCATTTGAATTGGCTATTCATATGAGTACATCTTGTAATAAACTAATCAGAACCACTGCAAGATAGACAGGTAGACCCCTGGGGTTTTTTAATCTCATTTTGTCGAACAGCAGTGCTGCATTGTCCTTTACATTTGTTCTATTTTTACAGGTGTACCCATAAGTGTACAATGGGATCCAAAGGGTTATTTTTACGCCATTCAAATAGCACAATTTGGTCTCAGCCACTACACCAAAAACCGGACTGATAAAGAGCCTGTAATTACAACGTTGGAAGATGCAGATGACGTCGATGCGATACAGAAATGGCGACAAAGTGCGCCCTCAACCGATGGCAAGGACATCATTCGGGTAGTGTATGACGAGGAGAGGGCGTCTAATGTAGTTGAGTTCCAGACACCACGTAAGTTTTTGTGTGCTTATTCTGTGCCTTGTGTCTTGGGCTCCACAACACAATAATTCAGTGGCGTATCTAGGATTTCTAAATAAGGGTGTCCAAAAATCGGCAGATATTAAGGAATAAAAAGAAAAGAAAAGGAAAAGTAAAAGAAAAAAAGAAAAAAAGGAGAGAATAAAAAGACAAAAAAAGAAAGAAAAGAAAGTGATTACACACTTTTTTTTTATAATCTCAATCCAACGGTTAATAGATGTATTTTATAAGAAATTCATTATACGTACTATAGAGTGGTATATAACAACCAATACGAAATGTGGAGAAAATAAAAAATAAAATGTCTGCTATCGTCTGGGACTTCCAACAGAACGCTTTAATACGTGTCCGTTTGTAAGCTAAATGTTCTCTCCTAGATGAATACATTTTCCTGACCAGCCTAAGAAATGGCTTAAATTATCCAAGACTCTGTATTATCACACTGTACTAGTACACCACTTTGCTATTGCATCATGAACATGCATTCCAGAGTTAGTTGGTCACTAGCAAGCTGCCTTCGAGGGTAGACAGAGATTGGGTAAATAAAGGATCTATTTTAGATCTAGTTCTCTCCCTGATTGATTCGTCATTATTCGTTGCATACTCCATGAGCTTCCATGTTTTTACAAACTTTCAAACAACTAGCGTGCGATAATATGGCCACTATAGAAAACGCAGTTTCCTCTATTTCAACATGTGACATGTAGAAGGTTAGGGTTATATATAATATTCGATCCCTTGACTATACCCCAATCCAGTGTCCGTCCTTGGCCAAACCCATGCTCATGATGTAATAACACAGTGGTCCTACAGTATACACCTAACACAAAAAGTCCATGCCCAGGTGTGCTTTGATGTTGGCTTATTCAAAATCAATAATCGGTACCAAAAATGTGATATATACATTTAATGAGCACATTTCCTCTCCGAAGTTTGATACCACATTCATAAAAATAGAGTGGATAGTTTTGAAGTTATGATTGTTTCAATGACCACGACTAACGACAGAATGTTTTTTTAAAAAAAAGTTTTACTAGAATTGGTTTCCTATGGGATACCATTGATTGGTTTGTATTTTCATGTCCACTGTGTGCTATCTGAACCAGTCCGGGATCTGGATGAACATGATGAATAGGTAACAGGTATCGATAGGGAGTCTGTACAAACACATTTTAACCCCGTAATCACACACTATATAAGCAAATAAGATATCCCATAGAAACCCAATTTTAGTGCAACAATTTTGTTGGTATTATGCTTATTGAAACAATCATAACTTCCAAACTATTCTCTCGATTTTTGTATGAATGAGGTACCAAACCGAAAACTGCGGTGAGGAAATATACTTATTAAAGGGACATTAAGTGGTGTTGACAATTTTAAATGTTTCTACTAACATAAACACAGCAAAACTTGATTAAAACAATACCATCGCTATTTATTGAAAAACGCCCTCTATGCAAATATGGTTCGCGTTATGTATCACGCGTACTGCAGGGGTATACTGTCGGACGTAAAATGCTGATCGGGCCCGATCAGCCTGTTTTGAATCGACGTTTTGCTGTACAAAGAGGGCTGATTTTTTCTTAATCCTTATAGGTGTAAGTTCATACATGTAATACAATTGTAAAAATATACAAATCTTAGTTTTTATCATATATTTTTGTGTTAGGGGAGGAGTACACTTGGGTAGGGTGTGAAAATGCACACAGATCAGTTCCCTCCATAATCTCGTGTGATTGTGATTATTCAGCTTGCTATTCTAATTGATATTGTTGTTAAATCAATTGTTATTACTCTTTTCACAGCATCTTCCATTGAATCGAAGGGATTTGTTCTTCAGGTGAACTCAGAGAAGGATTATGTCATCTCCTTCGACGCACTACTGTACAGCGTCAATTACTCCATATGTATCGTTGTTGAAACCGCTGATACAAACAAAGATATCAAACTAATATACACAAATGGAGAAGACACTGTTACAAGACAGGGTAATACTATTACTTACGGTCTCGGACCGATTACAAAATGGCACACAGTCACTAGAAATCTCCTGACTGACTACCGTAAGGGCATCACACAAACCAATAAAACATCTCTCAAGAAATCAATATCAACATTAAAGAAGATCAAATATATGTCTGTAGTTGGCAATGGACGGATAGATAACATCACTTTGTGGACGTACAATCACATGGCGCATTTCATGGACGCCGCTGATTGGTTGATGAACAATCAAGATTTTCAAGGAGGATGGCCCGTAATGGCAGAACGAAAGCTAGATGATGCTATGCTTCCATTGCAACCCGGATGGTATTCAGCAATGGCCCAGGGGCAGGCAATATCAACTTTAACTCGGGCTTATAAGCTCACGGGAGATTACAGGTATTTAAAATCAGCATTAGAGGCGACAAAACTGTACACAATACCCTCATCCAAGGGGGGAGTTTTAGCAAAGTTTCTCGATATATTTCCCTGGTATGAAGAATACCCCACAACACCTAGCTCATTTGTTCTCAATGGCTTCATGTTTAGCCTTATTGGTTTGTACGACCTGAAGTGTATAGCCAGCACCGAGGAAAGACGAGAATCAGCCAGATTGTTTGAAGAGGGTATGACCTCGTTAAAACACATGCTTCATCTGTACGATACCGGAACCGGAAGTATATATGACCTACGACATGTGACCTTACAGAAGGAACCAAATTTAGCCAGGTGGGGATATCATGCGACTCATATCGCTCAGCTTCAGTTGTTGACGTCAATATATGATGATCCTTTACTTCAGACAACACTTGAAAGGTGGATTGGTTACACAAAAGGCAAAAAGTATAAATGCCAGAGAAACAAGAGGATACCATTGAATGAACCTAACAAAGCCTCTCAATTGGCATTTAGTATTCAACTAATAGAGGAGCATATCAATCGGGTTTAAAAGGTTTTTTTAAACTTTAATGCACAATAACAACTACTGACCTATTGGGTTTACACATTATTGTAAAGTCGCGTATTCTAGCATATTATCTGCATATGACCCAAAAAGTGTTTTGATATCAGTTGGAAAATGTTTCCTGTTTTTGGAGACTCACTGGAGAGCACTGAAATCAATGGATAAGTGGTCCAAAGTGAAGGTCTTTGTAATGATATGTGCATACTACCTTCTTTTGAACAGTATTGACTTGTTTTGGAATTTGACACATATCTAGCTTAATTAGGGACGACGTCAACACTCGACCTGATGTTGCCCGCCGGTTCCGTCCGGTTCAGTGCGGTTCCCGTAGAACAGCGGAGTCTGCTCTAATATACACAGATAATGAGGTCAATATTTACACCCTGGTGAACACAGGAATCTAGGAGGCCACGATTGCCCCCACCTTTTTGACAACCTACGCATATTGGATAATATAATTAATGAGGTCTGTAATAGCCTACCATTGACACCCAGCTATTTTCAAAGGAACAATGCCGTGAAAAAGGAAAGAGAAAAATGAAGGGAAAAGGTTGGAAAACGTTACGCGTCAGAAAATATCCTTTAATGTAAAGTTTGTGATGTGATGGATAACTCTCTTCTCTTCTCTTCTCCAAGTTTCTTTTCGATTGTCACTTCTTTCCACTATTAATTTGTCCTTCCTTTTCAACGATCTACGACATAATTCTTTTCCTTCCTCTCTTTCCTTCCTACCCGTCGACCTTCATTTTTCTCTTTCCTTTTCCCTTCATTTTTCTCTTTCCTTTCTCTTCATTTTTCTCTTTCCTTTCCCTTCATTTTACTCTTTCCTTTTCCCTTCATTTTTCTCTTTCCTTTTTCATCCCTGTTTATGGTACAATAATAATTATGACAATATAGTATTAATTTGGATCCCTTTCCCCGATCAAAACTATGTGCCGTATGGGAGTGTTTATACGTGGGGTCAGATGGGAGCACTCACGCTTCTTTTCAAATCTAACATGTTTTACCGGTAAAATAAAGGAGGTTCTGATTGACCATGACGTGTATCAATTAAGAAACGAAAAGACCATTTCAACTTGAGATTTCCCTTCAATTATATATTGAAACTAGTTTAATGGGCATGGCATTTTGTTTTCTTCAATAAATGATGTTTGGTGGCTAATATTTTGGGTGTGATTATTTTCACTGAACTTCTCAGTTTAAAAGACAAACAAAATGTAAAATCGATTAAAGATATTCATATTTATTATCAATTTAGCTTTTAAATTTTTAGATTTGCAGTTAGTGTCTCCAAAAAGTGAATCGCCTCAAAAAACATGAACATGCATTTTTAAAATTACACGTATGCATACAAACAAGTTTGTATTATAGCACGTTTATTTATTGTTGTTAAAATGGTAGCGACACAAATAAAAGAACACTCTGAACTACTAATTTGCTGTTTTGACGTGGTATTGTTTAATGCAACCATATTCACTTTATCATATAGATAAAGCATAAAACATCATATAGGGCTGCTTATTTTAATATTTTCATTTGAGACATAGTTTATAATTTATACCAGTCTATCAGAACAAGCCGGGGATACCTAATCCGTGTAATTGAACTGTATTGTTGTCTATTGAGGCGGTATTATCTCTATGAAATGCGTAAATTAAATCTGATAGCTGATGAGTTATTGAGTGTCCCAGTAGAAAAAAGGTCCGACTGGAACTCGGAATCATCATATTTTCCCCCTCAGTCATAGTCACAACTTTACCCCCTTATAAAAATAGTTCCCCAACAGTAAATTTGTGTGCATGTTTTTGGTTGGTTATTGAATACTTAATACACTTATAGGCCCAGTGTCCGGGTTTCACAAAAATAACTTGGGCAATTTCGACAGTTTTATAAGTTTAATTCATTAACTATGTTACTCATGCTTTAATCCATGCACTTATCTATTACACTCAGTTGACTCACAATTGATCATATTTTGTAACACTTTGCTTTGTGTGCATCCATCCATGTCTCTTGATATACCTAATATTTTTCTATAGTAAGTCTCTCATTCACCTGATGATGAGCCTTTGGGCGAAACAGACTGTTGTGAAATAAATATGGAGTAAATTTATTTGTATTCTTCTTCCCCGTATATTACTCAGTAATCATGTAGGCCTATAATACGAATGCTTCGTTGTGTCGCATGCATTCCACGCGTCATGGCGTATGTCCAAAAAGTCAATATCACGGTCCGTGTCTAATGAAGCCTTCAGTATGGATATACGGTAGGTAATTGTGTCGGCTTTTAAACTATAGAAAAAAAGTATCGTGGCACACTCTGTTTTTAACTGTAACCATTGCTTTGGTTTCAGCAACAACAAAAAAACATTTCAAAGTTTAAAACGTAAAGGTGAAGGTGAAACCTCGATAGTTACAGTGAATGTCCGCATTCAACCGAAAATCTATCCATACCATCACCGCCAGTGTAGGCACAGGCCGGGGGCACAGGTTCCGCTGAAACACAGCAATGGTTGATAACCTTTGCTAGCATGGCTAGGGAACTGTAGATCATTCTGGCTAGGAGGATAGAGGCAGTACTTACTTTGGGGACTCTATACTTCGTCAAGTGATTTTCTACTAATCGTCACTAGATATCTTCCAACATTGTGATTATTTTGGAGTACATTGATCATTGATCTGTTGATGCAACGATCTACCAACTAACAACTGTCGTACAACTATTGTGACTTTGCGTATGTATGTGTATACGGCAATACCACCAACGATGATATGTCAACGTATTTGTATCGTTCTGTCACTTGCAATCTGTACTACATATCAACAAGGTATGTCGTATTGTGCCGGTATTTTATTTACACTCAGCGGCCATTGCTTTGACCATATACCAGGGCCTACAATTCTCAGCTTCACATCTTTTTTTTTGGCAACGATAAACTGTGACACCCATGCCCCTTCACTCACGCCCTGATATAACCATTCCCTTTCTACTTAAGGGTACTGCACCACGGTAGAATTCCTCCTACACATTTTTTTATATTCACTGTGAACAAAGTTTGAACGATTATAAGAACGAATCTCGAATAAAAAATGGGGGTCACCAGCTTACTTTTTGAGCTACAGCCATTTCAAAACACGTGTTTTTAGCCATTTTTGACTACTATTTAGTACACAATCCTATGGAAATAGAATTTTTAGGTCGAACATTTCTGTATTTAAAAAAAAAACCGCTCCTCCAATTTTTTTGTAATTTTAATAAAAGTTGCGCATTAATAGGCACTATAGATTAATGAAATAAAAAAATAGGGTCACCAGCTTATATTTTGAGATAATTCCATAAAAAGGCCGATATTTTGGGGTCAACAATGTTGGAAAAGGAGAAGCGCGTTATTGTAAGGCGTAGAACGCATTGCAAAACAACGCGGCACGAGCGCAAAACTGGTCTGAGTCGCGTACTCGCGTCATAACAGAAAAGACGCACTGTCACTGTGTCTTTACGCACGGCCATGACTTTCTTCACACATGGCTAGCGCATCGACTTTTAAAGGATCGGGCAAACGGGCACTGCCGACAATTGGAGGGGTGGGTGTGGAGGGGGGGGGGGGGGGGGGGGGGGACTGTGGGCCCCAAGTCAAGAAATGTTCGCTAGTAAATCCCGACTTTAATGTATTTTTCCATCTGCTGAATTTATTAGCTTACGCGTACGTCCGGCCATGGTCCCTTGTTCACAGGGGAACACAATTGATAGTATTATGAAAACTTGATCAGCTAGCAATCTTTAATGTATTCTAAGCTAATGCAAAGCGTATGACACTGACCTTTAGGAAAATATACGCAGTGGCGGTACTACAGGGGGCAAGGGGGAATCCCCCCCCCCCCCCCCCCCCCACACACACACACAAAGATTGCTCCCCCAATTCAATTTAGTTAAAATTAGAAAAAAATAGACAATTACGATCACTGGTTCGGTCAGTTCTAATGGTTTTTCTTGATACTATAGGCTATGTAGATGGTTGTTAAGAATTCTTTTCGTGTGGACAATATCGGATCATCTTTAAGATGGGGGGGGGGGGGGGGGGGGGGGGGGGGGGGGGTTAGGGCATGTTATCTCCGAAACACAAGCGAAAAATTGTCCTTTTTAAATGGTTATAACGCATATGCATTACATCCCGGCGGAGAGTGGGGTGGGGCACAAGGGGGGGGGGGGGGGCACAAAAACCTCGGTCAGGGGCGGCATTCCCACCCCCATGCCCCCGGTAGCTACGCCACTGCCCTTTTAATCCCCTTAGCCCCCCCCCCCCCCCACCCCCACCACCACCCCACCACTCACTTTTGATACTATAATAAGCATGTTACAGCTTCAATTATGTTTGATTCGGTGCCTTTTCAATTAATTCCAAAAATCTTATTATGGCATAACAATAGCACGGTAAGAATTATCGTAACTATAGGGTCTTCAGCAGTGTTCAGGGGGGAGCATGAGTGGGTCAGCAGGCCTGTAATCAGGGGCGGGCACAATACATAATAGAGTTTGTCTTTTTGGAGGTGGTATGTCGAGGGGCGAGCCTTCTAGCAGGGACCCCTCTAGTTCCGCCCTCCTATAGTATTTAAGAACTTTATGCTCTTTGGCTTTCGGTGAAAGGGCATATCAAGCGCAAATAGACCTAAAACTATTTGTCCATTCTCCGTATTCGCTAGATGGTATTAAAATTCCTAAAATTAAATTACAGCAACGATGTGACTTACGTTTCACAAGTTATTGCTAGAATTGTAGTTAATCATTGGAACGCCTTACCCATTCATGTTAGATCATGCACATCCCTGGCACAGTTCCACGTCTTTAAAAACTCATTTGACAAAGGATGCTTTTTATTAAAAATGTATTTTTTGTTATAAATATATATTTCTTTAAATTTCAAATGGTATATACATGTATTTGTAGTTTAATTTTTTGTGTAAGTTTAAATTATGATATTATTATTGACATCATTATTATACTAGTCTATTAAGTTGTAAGTTAAATAATTGTTGATTAAGTTGTACATGAAAATGTACATGTATTTTGTAATGTGTGATATTTTATGTAACGCGCCTCGAGCACCATTTTGGTGGATTAGTGCGCATTATAAATCAACATTATTATTAATTATTATCAATCCAACCGGTCATGCGGTGTTTCGCGTGAGCATCTTGAGATTCTTGACAATATCAGCTCTTTCAGGCAGCGGTGACAACCTTGCATGCATCAGACTAAAACTCCGAACCCCCAACCTGTATGGCCAGAGTGCTTGGTAACCGCGTCGTGAATATTATCGGTTGGATAACGACACAACTGATGGCAAACTACTGCAAACGAACCGACCACTCTTTCTCCTCGACTTCATTTTGAGTTTTCGCGGCATATGAACAAATAGAAACAAGCGGGATGCGCGTATAGCGCTTTTTGTCGATCGACGCGCATTTGGAATATTTTTATTTTTTTCAAAATGCGCTTGTGACGCAACGCCAGTAATTCACGCTCCCGCCTTTATTTGACGCTACGCTCGCATTTTCGAGTCAGAAAATCAGCTGGCACAGTGCCAGCGGCACTGCGCGTCGCTACCGTGGTGCAGTACCCTTAATTAATTCACGCGAAGCGCGCTGAAATTGGTAATTTTAAGATGGTCCAGATGCCCGGTCCAGATGACGCTTAAACGTTTAGTGGGTATGTAACCCACGTGTAAGAAGGGGCCGTTTGTGCTGTCTATGGTATGGGGGGACATGGACATTTCTATTTATTGGTATTGCTTTAGTATTATGGCAAGGTTGGTTTTCACAAACTTAAGGTAAAATCCCAGTGTTTAATCAAGCTTGTCCTGTAATGAAAAGTCTGATTTGTGTACTGATAATTATACACATCAATCATCAAATATCATATACAATACCTGTTTGGCTCCAATAATACTCAATTTGGCGGTCAAGTGACGTTATTACCCGATGTGAAATACCTTCTTTTCGCCGTGTTTTTATAAAATGTTGCACATGAAAACTCATAAATGGCAAGAAATAGGATGAATTAGTACAATATCTTATGCAGATGATTCTTAGGCAGACAAGGATGTATCGGATTACGGTCAAAATAGCGATTTCGAGGCTGAAAACAGACAGTTGCTTTTATCATGTGTAAAATGTCTGGCAATAGCAAGGCTAAATATTTGCACCAACGACAATGGTCAGTAACCAGTGATTGGCCTCCTGTATGGCATAGTCACGGGCAATGCACTCAATGATAAAAACAATGAGCAAAACTACTTGATGGGAAAATTGATATTTCTGAATATTTCTGAAGATGTCATTTTTTATTATTGAATGCTATGAGATTTGTGTGCCAACAATTGAACTGCACATGTTTTGGATTTTCCAATCTCAGCTGCACATAATATATGCTGGCAGCACACTTATACCGGGTGGTTCAAAAAAAAGTTGACCCAGTTCAAGGTAATTTTTCAACCACATTTAAAGTTTCAGAGAATTTCTGTTCACTTAGTCTTGATCAGCAGTAAGTTTTGAAATTATCCTGATAAAATGGTACATTTATTTTGGTTGGTTCTTCAGATATGGTTCATTACAGAAAGCATGCGCAAAACTGCCTTGGCCACGGGAGCGTCCTTTAGTAGAGATGGAATGCACAAAGTGGACTTACACACGATTGGTCACAAATTGTAAAAATAGGAGAAAAAGAAAAAAGGAGACATCTGAAACATCTGTCTGGTGCTTGACATTACCTACCTATACGTATTTACGTTTCTTTGTTGAATATGAATGGCACATAAGCATAGAAATTGGGATACTTTGTCAGGGTGGGCTTTTCAATTCTGAAACTATAGCATGCTGTTTTGTTCAAGACAAAAACTAAGTGACGCTCCCGTGGACAAGTCAGTTTTGTACATGTTTTCTGTAATGAATCATATCTGAAGAACCAAACAAGCTAAACATGCCATCTTTTCAGGATAATTTCAAAACTTACCGCTGATTAAGACAAAGTAAACACAAATTCTCTGAAACTTTAAATGTGGTTGAAAAATTACTTTGAACTTGGGTCAACTTTTTTTTGAACCACCCGGTATTAGGGCCTGCAATATACAAAACAGATCTTTCACAAACCTTTGTTTTAAAGCATTTCTCATGGTGATTCCAAATAATGGTAATGGAATTCAATAATGCTGACATATTTTAAACTTTTTGTGAAATGTTGGGATGTCGTCCGCAAACGCCTGCTGCGTGGAAATTTGTTAAAAATAATACTACTAACTACTAACCAGACACGTGTATACATAATACAAACGTTTCATGTCAATAGAACACGGTCATTACAGTGCATCGGGTCATACACGTTCCCCACTTTTCATTATCATAACTTCAAAGTGCACACTGCAAAAATGTTGAGTACAATTTTCCTCAACATTTCACTCAACGTTGAGTAACTATGCAACAGTTCAACATTTGAGTAACAATTTCCCAATACCGTTGGCTAAAATTGTTTTACACAACAGTTGGGTATTCTTAATTAACCATTTGTTGGGCATTTTAATACCAACTGTTGCTTAATTTGTGAATTGTATTCATTATATATTGAGCATTTTTGTATAGCAACCGTTGCTTAATTTATCAAATGTACCCATATGTTGGGTGTTTTAATGCCAATTGTTGCTGATTTGTGACATGTTTTTATTATATATTGAGCATTTTTGTATAGCAACTGTTGCTTATTTTATCAAATGTACCCATATGTTGGGTGTTTTAATGCCAATTGTTGCTTATTTGTGACATGACGAAATAAGATTCTCATGGACGACCACAAATATTTATACCGATCTATCACGTCATCTTCTTGACAGTCCAAGCTTCAAACATTCAAAACCGGACTCACAAAACGCCTGTCAGATGTCACAAACTCTGATGTTGATGCGGATTCACCGTTTTATTTACGAGACTATAATTTATCCAGATCCAGAGATCTCAGCTCGTGCACAAGACGCCAGGATGATGAGAGCATTGGACATGTACCGAGGTAGCTATTTCAAGCTGCTTCAACAACTGTTTCTTTGCTCACATTACTATTCAGTTTCTTGATTTTTGCTTTTTTCCAAATAACATCTCGATGCTACCCTTGAAACACTGCCTAATAATGCAGACCCTCAAATTACTGATACTTTTGACATCTCCTGAGACATCTGGACCCCACAAAGTGAAGTGCATCAGTAAATGGCAGATACCCAGAAAAACCTATTTGCAAATGCCCAACGCCTAATAAACCTCGTGAATTAAACAGCAAAGAGTTATAAAAATACTCCATTAAAACACCCAACATATGGGTACATTTGATAAACTAAGCAACAGCTGCTATACAAAAATGCTCAATATATAATAAAACATGTCACAAATAAGCAACAATTGGCATTAAAACACCCAACATATGGGTGCATTTGATAAATTAAGCAACAGTTGCTATACAAAAATGCTCAAGTAATGGTTAATTAATAACACCCAACTGTTGTGTAATTAAAATTGTGCAACTGTTGAGTAATAATGATTGCCCAACTGTTGATAAACCAAATTAGCTAACGGTATTGGGCATTTTTTACTCAACTGTTGAACTGTTGCATACAACGTTGAGTAAAATGTTGAGTAAAATTGTACTCAACATTTTTGCAGTGTAGTGTATTGAAAATGTGACTTTTGAAAAGTGACTAATTTTCTATAAATGGTGCTAATCATGGTTTATCTTTGTTGTTGGTATTAAAATGTGCCAAAAAGATCTAGCCTGTTTGGTAAAAAAATAATCGAAAGTTACTTTAAAGGACCTAAACAAAGTGTATGACTTTCTTTTGTTGAGCACTTTACATCTTGTATGTAACAACCATG
>CM069459.1:52048543-52099820 GCA_035610835.1 Ophiura sarsii | reverse complement strand
ATTCATCAGTCAGTCGTTAGCACACACAAAAAGCGTTCACTGTGAAATGAAATATGCACGATTTCTTGCGGAAGACACGCACTCCGATTGGATGTGCATACTAACTAAACTGCTCACAAAAAGTATCGAAACACTTATAAATGATCTAATATATAACGGCTCGAAAGGGTATGCATTAATCGAAGCAAATAACCAAGTGCATAATTTTGTTTTGCGTATTTTGACACCTCGATCGATAAGATACGATATTGCGGAGCGGAGTTATTGTCATTTCAATGGTCGTGGGTCCAATTTCAAAAGTGACAATCATCCTATAGAAAGCGGTTTGCATTACTGTTTAGAATGATCAGATTCGTGATTTTCAATAGGGATGAGTGTCACTTTTGAAACTGGACCCACGATCATTGAAATGACAATAACTCCGTAACATCGTATCTTAACGATCGAGGTGTCAAAATACGCAGAACAAAATTATGCACTTGGTTATTTGCTTCGATTAATGCATACCTTTTCGAGCCGTTATATATTGGATCATTTCTAAGTGTTTCGATACTTTTTGTGAGCAGTTTAGTTTAGGAGCGGCTTATTTCAAACCCTTCTCATTTCGTCATAGTATTGTCTAATGGGCTAAAATTTGAACTGTGGTTTAGAAAACCCATGAACTCCAGGTAATAAAAAGGATAATGGATATAACAATATATTTCTTATATAATAACAGTATTTCCTGCCTTTCCTGATAAACCGGCACAATTACCACACAATTATCATCGTGTTTGATAGCAAATTTCTCCCAAAGAAAAAATAACACATTTGTAAAATGTAAACTCGTTCCCGACATTAAAATGTGAAACATCTTGGAAATAATGCAGTAATATACTCTGGAGGTAGACGATTACATCCATGAATGAAAATTTGCGGAGTAAAAATATACGCCATTTTCCAATACACAGACCAAATCGCTTATTGTAACAAAATTTCGTCAGGCAGGATTCGAACCGGCGCGGGGGAGAATCCAATAGATTTATAGTCTATAGCCTTAACCGCTCGGCCATGACTAGTCATTGAAACGACCGTCGTGTTCAATAGATAATGAGCCAGTGGTGAACTATCGATTTATTCGACCAAAAATGAATTATTTTGGGGAATTTTGGGGACTCATATGTTATTTGAAATAAAAATAACACATACACTGAAAGCTAACAATCAAATTAATATTGTCTAAACCTGTCAAAACTGTTGGAACCTCTCTCATTAGTGATCGCACAACGACTGACTGTCATTATGAATTAAACAATGATTAAACTAAAAAAGTGATGTTTTGAAGAACTCAGGCCCGTAAGCAGGATTTTTTAGGGTGGGGGGGGGGGGGGCGGTTTTTTGGAAAAGGTACATTGGTACCCAAAATCTCGTAAAAGGTTGTCCCCCCCCCCCCCCCCCCATTGTTTAGTCATCTCACACTATTTTGAGAGCGGGGGGGGGGGGCGGGGGGGGGGGGGGGGGGGGGTTAGGACATATTTTAGTCCAAAACGGTCCGAAAAAATGCTTTGAAAGGGGGGATTTTCGGAAAATAGGGGGGGGTGGAGGTGGGGGCGTTGTCACAAAAAAGGAACATTAGTACAAAAAGAGTACATTGGTACAAAAAAGGTACATGCCCCCCCCCCCCCCCCCCCCCCCCCCCCCCTCCAGCCCCGCCCCACCTGGTTACGGGCCTGGAGAACTTGTTATGAATTAAAGTATAACAATTGTTTCTCAATCATGTTAAATATAACCACATTACCATGAACTTTGTTATCATAATACCTTGTGTATATGCCCATGAATGTACCCAATAGTTTTAATTGTCATATCTCTTCAGAATGCCAAAATATAGCGATATAACTGTATATTCATTTTAGAAATCTATCACGTTCTGTATGTCGGTAGCCATCCCATGCTAAAGTGCGTTTCAGGTTATTTAAAAAGTGTAATGAACGTGTGGATAATACCAGGGACAATCAAATGAAGAAAACTATTGTACTATTATATAAGTATGCGTGTTGCGGGGTACAAATATCATCAGTTGAGCAAGCATACACAATACATTCATGAATGGGCACTGGTACAAATCTCAGCAATCATACTGCACGAGTCGCTGTGTGTCTTGCTCGATACTGATAGGACCCTTAGTCGGGTGAAAGCTCGACATGACCGTGAAGTAGGGTACAAATGTGATTTTATTGCTGAAAATCATGGATGAGTAAGTCTAGATTCACACCACCGGGTACCAAAATGGTACTCTTGGGCAACTTTTTTTATTGACGTCTTAAGCCATAATAATGACAGTTATAATAATGACAAATATATTTGCAACACAAACATCTTGTGTTTGGTATGAAATTTTAATGTCATACCAAACACAAGATGTATTAAAAAGCACGGCCTATAAATTCAAATTCAGGCTAATGACGCAATCGTTTTTAATCTTAGCATTTTTAGTGTCTTAGCTGTTCTCAATGTTGTTAGTTTCAAAATATAAGTCTTTGCTTCTATTTCCAGCTTATTTTGAATCACTTTGCCCGCAATGTTATGCTATCTCACAGTGTTTCCAAATTAATGAGGCCTTATGTTGTTTTTACATGCCTGTACGCAACTATTCATATGTAAGATGTAGGAGAAGTAATATAATGAGAATACCGGTAACTGCAGTATAGGGGTTTCTTATGTTCTGAGGGTGGAATTGTGAAGTATTATATACTGGTTGCCCTTCAACAAGGCACGGTTTTAATTAAACAAAATAACCACAAATAATGAAGACCATAGTCTCAATCTACTTGTATTAAATATTTGAACGTTTTCAAAAGAAATAATTATCAGTATGCTGATGTGCCTCTAACTCCAAATATATTACAAACAAGCACCTGATGTGTATGGAGACAGACATTGACAGTTTGACAGTTTGACTTGTACCATGGATGAAGTATCACATCTTGAAATAGACAGGCAGGATATAGCGTTTTATGTACGTTACATGAAATTACAGCTGACATGAAATTACAGGTGACATGAAATCACAGGTGACATGAAATTACAGGTGACATGACATGTATGAATACATTTTAATCACGTTTGACCTCTTTTGACTTTTGTATGTATTTATTATATCATTTTATATGTATTCCAGGAGTCAACAGCTTAAATTTGATACCAAACATGATATTTTGTTTATAAGACCAACTATATTTGTCATAAATATAACATTATCGAAAAGGGCGTGGCTTGACGTCAATAAAAAAAAATCTGAATCTAGACATTCCCCCTCATGTAACATTTTCAGCAATAAAATTGCATTTGTACCCTACTTCACGGTCATGTCATAATTATGAAGATATCCACTTGACTACATACCTGTGCAATTCCTACTGAACTACTATACTCTAGAAATGCAAATATATATCATCAAAGAACATCATTTTCCGATTAATTTGGATATTGAATTCAATAGGAACAAAATGTCTATAGTTTAAACTTCCCAGGAAAAATATTAATTTCTTTGTTCTAGCATGTTTTCACATTTTTTATAAATCTAAAATTATCACATTTTTCTCAAATATACCGATTATTATTAACACTAGAACGTTATTTATTGAACAAATCACGTATAAATTGTATTCAGTTTGACCTAGGCCCAAGTTTTTTGGAAAATTATATTTTGATCATTTTTCGAAAGATTATAGGGCAACCTTTGAGTTCCTTAAATAAAAACACACCGCAACTACTAGAGCTAACCCGCAACACGCATGTTTTGTTCTTTTTTTGTAATTGAATACAATGATGTAACGATACCATAGGTCGTTTCTAGTCCCTCCATTCGATTGTCCCTGATAATACTGGATTCAAATAGCGCGCTTACTCAAATAATGAGGTCGTGCTACAAATTAAACTGAATGATGATAATCGATTGGCGATTGACTAAACAATATCCGCATCGGACCTTGTGTACAGAGCGATGAATAGCTGTACCGTGCTTCTTATCTCTTTAGGTATATATTATTAGTCTCAGATGCTATTGTACATATCAGCCAATCGATATGACAATGGGACCCTTGCACGCGCTATTCAATCCTGCTGCTTAGCAGACTAAATATGCGCGCCAACTACAAATACATATGGAGTGCATAGGAATGTACATGCCCCTATAGTTTACCGTGAGACTGTGCATAGCTGTACATTGCTGTACATCCCCTACTAAAGGTCAAACCTAAAGGTATACCTTGGTTTGCTTTTTTAACACATTATCTGGCTGGTAAATACCACATATTTGATATCAATGGAAAGCTAGAAACACATTGTATCAGCTACACTAACTTATTCTGTGATTAAAACTACTCTCTTTGAAAAATGCCATCTGCAAGTACGAAGTTTCACGTATTTCGCATGACATCGGTGTTCCCCACCTTACTGACCTTTTAAAAGGTATGCTATCCCCAAAGTATGCCAGCTAGCCGGTAGCCTTAGTCCCACTCTTCAAAGTGTTATGCATTTTATGGATGAAATGTCCGGCATTTTTTCATAAAAAAGCCACCAAGAAATTGTATGTTTTCCCATAGCGTTACACTCAAATTACCCGGATGTGGCAATCAACGACAACATTATTACCATTTCTCGACTATTGAGGGCAGTGCGTATAAGTCATTAAGGTGCGATATTACATTTAGCTGCATTAGAAACCTAATAGCCACCAATAGCCTCAGCTATTGCGGATACTAGCTAATGGTACTTGTAGCTGATATTGGATGATATTAGGTAATAAAGGGGGATATTAGATATTAGCTATAGGTAATAAGATATAAGCTACTACAATTAACCCGTTAATGCCGTAGCTATTATCAGCTATAGCTAGCTAATATGGTATATTAGTATAGTACTCAAATACATCTAATATCAGCTATTATATATTAGCTATAGCTATAAGATATTAGCTATTACAATGTGCTTATTGTATTAGCTAATATCAGCTACAAACCTACCTATAGCTGATACTAGCTATTACAACATTCTATTATCACAATCATATAAGCTATTGCCTTCTAATATAAGCTGATATCGGCTAACTAGAGCGCTAGCTAATATAAGCTACTACCCGCTAATGCGATATGATAGTTCGATTTCTTCTTTATTGTAAACATAGATATACCAGCTATTAGCTATTAGAACAATCTAATATACGCTATTGGAAGCTAATATAAGCTATTGGTAGCTAATATCAGCTATTGATAGCTAATATCGGGTTATGCGCTAATAGTTAGATTTTATTTTATTATAAACCTAGCTATAGCTGATATAAGCTATTACAACAATCTATTATAAGCTACGGGTAGCTAATATAAGCTATTGGTAGCCAATATAAGCTATTGGTAGCCAATATAAGCTATCGATACCTAATATTGGCTAATAGGATAATGGTACATAGATTCTTACTTTATTCTAAATCTAGCTATAGCTGATATTAGCTATTACAACCTTCTATTATAACAATCATATAAGCTATTGCTATCTAATATAAGCTGATATCGGCTAACTAGAGCGCTAGCTAATATAAGCTACTACCCGCTAATGCGATATGAAAGTTCGATTTCTTCTTTATTGTAAACATAGATATACCAGCTATTAGCTATTACAACAATCTAATATACGCTATTGGAAGCTAATATAAGCTATTGGTAGCTAATATCAGCTATTGGTAGCTAATATCAGCTATTGATAGCTAATATCGGGTTATGCGCTAATAGTTAGATTTTTATTTTATTATAAACCTAGCTATAGCTGATATAAGCTATTACAACAATCTATTATAAGCTACGGGTAGCTAATATAAGCTATTGGTAGCCAATATAAGCTATTGGTAGCCAATATAAGCTATCGATACCTAATATTGGCTAATAGGATAATGGTACATAGATTCTTACTTTATTCTAAATCTAGCTATAGCTGATATTAGCTATTACAACCTTCTATTATAACAATCATATAAGCTATTGCTATCTAATATAAGCTGATATCGGCTAACTAGAGCGCTAGCTAATATAAGCTACTACCCGCTAATGCGATATGAAAGTTCGATTTCTTCTTTATTGTAAACATAGATATACCAGCTATTAGCTATTACAACAATCTAATATACGCTATTGAAAGCTAATATAAGCTATTGGTAGCTAATATCAGCTATTGATAGCTAATATCGGGTTATGCGCTAATAGTTAGATTTTATTTTATTATAAACCTAGCTATAGCTGATATAAGCTATTACAACAATCTATTATAAGCTACGGGTAGCTAATATAAGCTATTGGTAGCCAATATAAGCTATTGGTAGCCAATATAAGCTATCGATACCTAATATTGGCTAATAGGATAATGGTACATAGATTCTTACTTTATTCTAAATCTAGCTATAGCTGATATTAGCTATTACAACCTTCTATTATAACAATCATATAAGCTATTGCTATCTAATATAAGCTGATATCGGCTAACTAGAGCGCTAGCTAATAGAAGCTACTACCCGCTAATGCGATATGATAGTTCGATTTATTCTTTATTGTAAACATAGATATACCAGCTATTAGCTATTACAACAATCTAATATACGCTATTGGAAGCTAATATAAGCTATTGGTAGCTAATATCAGCTATTGGTAGCTAATATCAGCTATTGATAGCTAATATCTGGTTATGCGCTAATAGTTAGATTTTTATTTTATTATAAACCTAGCTATAGCTGATATAAGCTATTAGGATAATGGTACATAGATTCTTACTTTATTCTAAATCTAGCTATAGCTGATATTAGCTATTACAACCTTCTATTATAACAATCATATAAGCTATTGCTATCTAATATAAGCTGATATCGGCTAACTAGAGCGCTAGCTAATATAAGCTACTACCCGCTAATGCGATATGAAAGTTCGATTTCTTCTTTATTGTAAACATAGATATACCAGCTATTAGCTATTACAACAATCTAATATACGCTATTGGAAGCTAATATAAGCTATTGGTAGCTAATATCAGCTATTGATAGCTAATATCGGGTTATGCGCTAATAGTTAGATTTTTATTTTATTATAAACCTAGCTATAGCTGATATAAGCTATTACAACAATCTATTATAAGCTACGGGTAGCTAATATAAGCTATTGGTAGCCAATATAAGCTATTGGTAGCCAATATAAGCTATCGATACCTAATATTGGCTAATAGGATAATGGTACATAGATTCTTACTTTATTCTAAATCTAGCTATAGCTGATATTAGCTATTACAACCTTCTATTATAACAATCATATAAGCTATTGCTATCTAATATAAGCTGATATCGGCTTAATAGAGCGCTAGCTAATATAGCTAATATTCGCTAATATGGTAGTTCGATTTCTTCTTTATTCTAGACATAGATATACCAGCTATTAGCTATTACAACAATCTAATAATACGCTATTGGTAGCTTATATAAGCTATTGGTAGCTAATGTCAGCTATTGATAGCTAATATCGGGTTATGCGCTAATGGTAGTTATATTTTTACTTTATTATAAACCTAGCTATAGCTGATATTAGCTATTACAACAATATATTATAAGATAAAACATTAACTTGATCGTTTCCCAAACACATCAGGGGTCGTTCTTAAAAAAGCCAATAAAATGTAAAAATGTAAACACCTTTTAACGCTTTCCACGCGGCTATTATTTTTACCATACACAAAAGAGATTTTTCAGAAACCTTTCATAATTTTCAAAGTCTATCTCAAAGATTACTGACCAAACACAAGGCATGTTTGTACTTATTTCAATGCATTTCTCACGGTGATTCCAAATATGGTAATGAAATACAACAATTTTGACCTTTTTGAAACATTTTGTGAAATTTTGGAATGTCGTCTGCAGCTGCCTGTCGCGTGGAAAGTGTTAAGGTGGTTACATTTGATATAACTTTGGTGTAGGAAGCCAATGACGTTTAAACCGGTATTAAAAGCATGTTAAGAGTTTAAACATCACATTGTTGGTGTTTTTAACTTGGTGTTAGAAGCCATAGAAATTTAAACCCTTATTAAGCGTTAAAACATCAAATCGATCCCGGAACACACGATTGGTCGTTCTTTAAAACGTGTAGGTGTAGAAAGCCAATAAAAGTTAAAATTCTTAATATGCATGATAACACTTTCTACGCGGCCATAATTTACCATAATTATTATCGAACAACAGATTTTCCGGAAACCTTTCGTAACAGTTTTCAATGAGGAAAAAACATAAAATAAAGATAGCCCATTAGCAGATAGGTGTAGCTGATATAAGCTAAGGGGTTGTGATAGCTGATAGCCGCAATAGCTAAGTTTTCAATGAGGGAAAAAATATATAATAAAGATAGGCCTAGCCCATTAGCAGATAGGGGTAGCTAATATATTGATAGCTGATAGCTCAATAGCTACGTTTTCGAGTGAAAAAAATATAAAATAAAGATATCCCATTAGCAGATAGGGGTAGCTAATATAAGCTAACGGGTTGTGATAGCTGATAGCTCAATAGCTAAGTTTTCGAGGGAAAAAATAAAAAATAAAAATAGCCTATTAGCAGATAGGGGTAGCTAATATAAGCTAACGGGTTGTGATAGCTGATAGCTCAATAGCTACGTTTTAGAGGGGAAAATATAAAATAAAGATAGCCCATTAGCAGATAGGGGTAGCTAATATAAGCTAACGGGTTGTGATAGCTGATAGCTCAATCGCTAAGTTTTCGAGGGAAAAAAATATAAAATAAAGATAGCCCATTAGCAGATAGGGGTAGCTAATATAAGCTAACGGGTTGTGATAGCTGATAGCTCAATATCTACAGTTTTCGAGGGACAAAATATAAAATAAAGATAGCCCATTAGCAGATAGGGGTAGCTAATATAAGCTAACGGGTTGTGATAGCTGATAGCTCAATGGCTACAGTTTTCCAGGGGGAAAAAAATATAAAATCAAGATAGCCCATTAGCAGATAGGGGTAGCTAATATAAGCTAACGGGTTGTGATAGCTGATAGCTCAATAGCTACGTTTTCCAGGGGGAAAAAATATAAAATAAAGATAGCCCATTAACAGATAGGGGTAGCTAATATAAGCTAACAGGTTGTGATAGCTGATAGCTCAATAGCTACGTTTTCCAGGGGGAAAAAATATAAAATCAAGATAGCCCATTAGCAGATAGGGGTAGCTAATATAAGCTAACGGGTTGTGATAGCTGATAGCTCAATAGCTACGTTTTCCAGGGAAAAAATAAAATAAAATCAAGATAGCCCATTAGCAGATAGGGGTAGCTAATATAAGCTAACGCGTTGTGATAGCTGATAGCTCAATAGCTACGATTTCCAGGGGGAAAAAAATATAAAATCAAGATAGCCCATTAGCAGATAGGGGTAGCTAATATAAGCTAACGCGTTGTGATAGCTGATAGCTCAATAGCTACGATTTCCAGGGGAAAAAAATATAAAATCAAGATAGCCCATTAGCAGATAGGGGTAGCTAATATAAGCTAACGGGTTGTGATAGCTGATAGCTCAATAGCTACGTTTTCCAGGGAAAAAATAAATCAAAATCAAGATAGCCCATTAGCAGATAGGGGTAGCTAATATAAGCTAACGCGTTGTGATAGCTGATAGCTCAATAGCTACGTTTTCCAGGGGGAAAAAATATAAAATCAAGATAGCCCATTAGCAGAAAGGGGTAGCTAATATAAGCTAACGCGTTGTGATAGCTGATAGCTCAATAGCTACGATTTCCAAGGGGAAAAAAAAAATCAAGATAGCCCATTAGCAGATAGGGGTAGCTAATATAAGCTAACGCGTTGTGATAGCTGATAGCTCAATAGCTACGATTTCCAGGGGAAAAAAATATAAAATCAAGATAATAGCCCATTAGCAGATAGGGGTAGCTAATATAAGCTAACGGGTTGTGATAGCTGATAGCTCAATAGCTACGATTTCCAGGGGAAAAAATATAAAATCAAGATAGCCCATTAGCAGATAGGGGTAGCTAATATAAGCTAACGGGTTGTGATAGCTGATAGCTCAATAGCTACGATTTCCAGGGGAAAAATATATAGAATCAAGATAGCCCATTAGCAGATAGGGGTAGCTTATATAAGCTAACGGGTTGTGATAGCTGATAGCTCAATAGCTACGTTTTCCAGGGGAAAAAAATATAAAATCAAGATAGCCCATTAGCAGATAGGGGTAGCTAATATAAGCTAACGCGTTGTGATAGCTGATAGCTCAATAGCTACGATTTCCAGGGAAAAAATATAAAATCAAGATAGCCCATTAGCAGAGAGGGGTAGCTAATATAAGCTAACGGGTTGTGATAGCTGATAGCTCAATAGCTACGATTTCCAGGGAAAAAATAAAATAAAATCAAGATAGCCCATTAGCAGATAGGGGTAGCTAATATAAGCTAACGGGTTGTGATAGCTGATAGCTCAATAGCTACGATTTCCAGGGGAAAAAATAAAATAAAATCAAGATAGCCCATTAGCAGATAGGGGTATCTAATATAAGCTAACGCGTTGTGATAGCTGATAGCTCAATAGCTACGATTTCGAGGGAAAAATATAAAATCAAGATAGCCCATTAGCAGATAGGGGTAGCTAATATAAGCTAACGGGTTGTGATAGCTGATAGCTCAATAGCTACGTTTTCCAGGGGGAAAAAAATATAAAATAAAGATAGCCCATTAGCAGATAGGGGTAGCTAATATAAGCTAACGGGTTGTGATAGCTGATAGCTCAATAGCTACGTTTTCCAGGGGGAAAAAATATAAAATCAAGATAGCCCATTAGCAGATAGGGGTAGCTAATATAAGCTAACGGGTTGTGATAGCTGATAGCTCAATAGCTACGTTTTCCAGGGAAAAAATAAAATAAAATCAAGATAGCCCATTAGCAGATAGGGCTAGCTAATATAAGCTAACGCGTTGTGATAGCTGATAGCTCAATAGCTACGATTTCCAGGGAAAAAAAAATATAAAATCAAGATAGCCCATTAGCAGATAGGGGTAGCTAATATAAGCTAACGCGTTGTGATAGCTGATAGCTCAATAGCTACGATTTCCAGGGGAAAAAAATATAAAATCAAGATAGCCCATTAGCAGATAGGGGTAGCTAATATAAGCTAACGGGTTGTGATAGCTGATAGCTCAATAGCTACGTTTTCCAGGAAAAAATAAAATAAAATCAAGATAGCCCATTAGCAGATAGGGGTAGCTAATATAAGCTAACGCGTTGTGATAGCTGATAGCTCAATAGCTACGTTTTCCAGGGGAAAAAAATATAAAATCAAGATAGCCCATTAGCAGATAGGGGTAGCTAATATAAGCTAACGCGTTGTGATAGCTGATAGCTCAATAGCTACGATTTCCAGGGGGAAAAAAATATAAAATCAAGATAGCCCACTAGCAGAGAGGGGTAGCTAATATAAGCTAACGCGTTGTGATAGCTGATAGCTCAATAGCTACGATTTCCAGGGGAAAAAATATAAAATCAAGATAATAGCCCATTAGCAGATAGGGGTAGCTAATATAAGCTAACGGGTTGTGATAGCTGATAGCTCAATAGCTACGATTTCCAGGGGAAAAAATATAAAATCAAGATAGCCCATTAGCAGAAAGGGGTAGCTAATATAAGCTAACGGGTTGTGATAGCTGATAGCTCAATAGCTACAATTTCCAGGGGGAAAATATATAGAATCAAGATAGCCCATTAGCAGATAGGGGTAGCTAATATAAGCTAACGGGTTGTGATAGCTGATAGCTCAATAGCTACGTTTTCCAGGGGGAAAAAATATAAAATAAAGATAGCCCATTAGCAGATAGGGGTAGCTAATATAAGCTAACGGGTTGTGATAGCTGATAGCTCAATAGCTACGTTTTCCAGGGGGAAAAAATATAAAATCAAGATAGCCCATTAGCAGATAGGGGTAGCTAATATAAGCTAACGGGTTGTGATAGCTGATAGCTCAATAGCTACGTTTTCCAGGGAAAAAATAAAATAAAATCAAGATAGCCCATTAGCAGATAGGGGTAGCTAATATAAGCTAACGCGTTGTGATAGCTGATAGCTCAATAGCTACGATTTCCAGGGGGAAAATAAATAAAATCAAGATAGCCAATTAGCAGATAGGGGTAGCTAATATAAGCTAACGCGTTGTGATAGCTGATAGCTCAATAGCTACGATTTCCAGGGGGAAAAAATATAAAATTAAGATAGCCCATTAGCAGATAGGGGTAGCTAATATAAGCTAACGGGTTGTGATAGCTGATAGCTCAATAGCTACGTTTTCCAGGGAAAAAATAAAATAAAATCAAGATAGCCCATTAGCAGATAGGGGTAGCTAATATAAGCTAACGGGTTGTGATAGCTGATAGCTCAATAGCTACGTTTTCCAGGGGGAAAAAATATAAAATCAAGATAGCCCATTAGCAGATAGGGGTAGCTAATATAAGCTAATGCGTTGTGATAGCTGATAGCTCAATAGCTACGATTTCCAGGGAAAAAATATAAAATCAAGATAGCCCATTAGCAGAGAGGGGTAGCTAATATAAGCTAACGGGTTGTGATAGCTGATAGCTCAATAGCTACGATTTCCAGGGAAAAAATAAAATAAAATCAAGATAGCCCATTAGCAGATAGGGGTAGCTAATATAAGCTAACGCGTTGTGATAGCTGATAGCTCAATAGCTACGTTTTCCAGGGGAAAAAAATATAAAATCAAGATAGCCCATTAGCAGAAAGGGGTAGCTAATATAAGCTAACGCGTTGTGATAGCTGATAGCTCAATAGCTACGATTTCCAAGGGGGGAAAAAAAAATCAAGATAGCCCATTAGCAGATAGGGGTAGCTAATATAAGCTAACGCGTTGTGATAGCTGATAGCTCAATAGCTACGATTTCCAGGGGGAAAAAATATAAAATCAAGATAATAGCCCATTAGCAGATAGGGGTAGCTAATATAAGCTAACGGGTTGTGATAGCTGATAGCTCAATAGCTACGATTTCCAGGGAAAAAAATATAAAATCAAGATAGCCCATTAGCAGATAGGGGTAGCTAATATAAGCTAACGGGTTGTGATAGCTGATAGCTCAATAGCTACGATTTCCAGGGAAAAAATAAAATAAAATCAAGATAGCCCATTAGCAGATAGGGGTAGCTAATATAAGCTAACGCGTTGTGATAGCTGATAGCTCAATAGCTACGTTTTCCAGGGGAAAAAAATATAAAATCAAGATAGCCCATTAGCAGATAGGGGTAGCTAATATAAGCTAACGGGTTGTGATAGCTGATAGCTCAATAGCTACGTTTTCCAGGGAAAAAATAAAATAAAATCAAGATAGCCCATTAGCAGATAGGGGTAGCTAATATAAGCTAACGCGTTGTGATAGCTGATAGCTCAATAGCTACGTTTTCCAGGGGAAAAAAATATAAAATCAAGATAGCCCATTAGCAGATAGGGGTAGCTAATATAAGCTAACGGGTTGTGATAGCTGATAGCTCAATAGCTACGTTTTCCAGGGAAAAAATAAAATAAAATCAAGATAGCCCATTAGCAGATAGGGGTAGCTAATATAAGCTAACGGGTTGTGATAGCTGATAGCTCAATAGCTACGTTTTCCAGGGGAAAAAAATATAAAATCAAGATAGCCCATTAGCAGATAGGGGTAGCTAATATAAGCTAATGCGTTGTGATAGCTGATAGCTCAATAGCTACGATTTCCAGGGAAAAAATATAAAATCAAGATAGCCCATTAGCAGAGAGGGGTAGCTAATATAAGCTAACGGGTTGTGATAGCTGATAGCTCAATAGCTACGATTTCCAGGGAAAAAATAAAATAAAATCAAGATAGCCCATTAGCAGATAGGGGTAGCTAATATAAGCTAACGGGTTGTGATAGCTGATAGCTCAATAGCTACGATTTCCAGGGGAAAAAATAAAATAAAATCAAGATAGCCCATTAGCAGATAGGGGTAGCTAATATAAGCTAACGGGTTGTGATAGCTGATAGCTCAATAGCTACGTTTTCCAGGGAAAAAAAATATAAAATCAAGATAGCCCATTAGCAGATAGGGGTATCTAATATAAGCTAACGCGTTGTGATAGCTGATAGCTCAATAGCTACGATTTCGAGGGGAAAATATAAAATCAAGATAGCCCATTAGCAGATAGGGGTAGCTAATATAGGCTAACGGGTTGTGATAGCTGATAGCTCAATAGCTACGTTTTCCAGGAAAAAAAATATAAAATCAAGATAGCCCATTAGCAGATAGGGGTAGCTAATATAAGCTAAACATTACTTTTGTTAGGGGTACCCCTTTAGCTGATAGCGATAGCTAATATACGATCCCTATACATATACATGTATAATAGTAACAAAAATCTCGTTACATTTAGCAAAAAAGGGCTACTGTTAGAATATATAATATACACATAAATAGCTCCTAATAGCCAAGGCCCTTAAAAAAAACTGTAATACCGCACCTAACTCGTATAAGTATACTAAAAACATAAGAACGTAACCTATGTGTCTGGGATAGAAGTCGTAACCCTGAGTTTCATGCTTTCGCAATTGTCAGACGACAGAATTATGTAGGTCTATTCATATATTCCTGTATGTATCTATTTGTATATTTTATATTATTATTTATTTATTTATTTATCTATTAACTTGTTGGTTTACTCCAATTCCGCCTTATCAACTATAGGACAAAATATTATCAACTTTATAATAAACTCACCAAAAAGCAAATTATTATAATCATAGATATAATTATAATTAGGGCCTATTATTAAAAATATTAATAACTATTACAAGATTAAAGGGACACTAAGAGATGTGTTGGAGGCAGCGCCCTCAATTATGATAAAAACTGAGATTAGTTTATTTTTATAATTGTATTACATGTATGAACTTACACCGACCGATGAGAAACCGACAACAAGTCAAAAGGTCTGGAGGGATTGGCAGAGAAAGCATCGCGTGTCTTTAAGAAACACGGTTTCGCGACGGCTATGAAGCCTCACTGCACCCTACGCAACATGCTTGTCCACCCCAAGGACAAACGAGACCCTCATTAAACGGCCGAAATCGTTTATGAAATACCATGTAAAGGTTGCCCGAAGTCGTACATTGGAGAGAGTGGAAGATTGTTTGGCACACGGCTCAAAGAACATAAAACCGAAGTGGACAAAATTAGTGCAAAGTCTTACACGCGGGCTCAGAGAAAATCATCAATAGAGGAGCTGCAATACAAATCCGCAGTGACTGAACATGTCGCGGCCACGAACCATGTTATCGGGTGGGAGGAGGCCAAGCTCATTGATAAGGAGGCACACAAAACAACGAGATGGTTGAAGGAGGCCATCTGGATTCGAAGGAGAGGACAGTCGACTCTTAATAAAGACGACGGGGCCTATCAACTCAATAACATCTACGACAAGCTGATCGCTTTACCGCCCTCTACTTCCGGCGGTAATCACTACAAAGTCAGTGAAGAGGTCAGATGTCAAATAGTCTGATGAAGTGCTCAGTGAGCATGAAACGTTACGCGTAAATTGTAAGTATAATAAGCATATTATACTTTACACCATGGATTTGTCAAAAGAAAAATCTATCTTTCTAATATTTATCTGAACAATCCTGATGAATCTACACCAAGATATTGTTTTAATCTAGTTTTGCTGTATTTTTTGTTAGTAGAAACAACAATAATGGCGATTTTTAATGTTCATCTTGAATTCTGAAGTAAATTTTTAAACATTTAAACTTTTCAACACCACTTAATGTCCCTTTAAGTGGTTGATCACATCTCCACCATTCAAGATCTACCTAAGGGTTAGCTGCGCCTTCCAAGAATAACATGGCGGCGATGAGACTGCGCTTAATCAACCAATTATATTGCTCTGCTAACAGAGGGAAATCAGTCTCGTAGCCGATGTTGAGGCTGCGCGAGTGTGCACGGCTACGAATGTGATACGCGTTGTTGGCTGTGTTTAGTTTCGATCCGGAAGTCTGTGCTAAAACTTGTCTTGTATTTTTAAGAAGGGTTAGTTACACAGATACGTTTTAAGAAAAACCTATCTGTGTAACTAACCCTTCTTAAAGACCTGGTTCTTCACCGGATGGGGTGGGGTGGGGGGCTTAGTGGATATGAGGTTACTGGGATGTGCCGCCAAATAAGGTCCCATGTTTCACCCATCTGGTAAACGAATGACCCCTTTTCATAGCCATTGTTGGTAAATTGTGGGTCTAAAATCCTTAAGTTTGCTTTTTTTTCACAGACATTTTAGCAAATTCTGTCAACTATAATAGGAAAATTATGCGTCTCCGGTAAATATATGGGTCCATTTTCCATTCGATATTTGGTAAATGTTTGGGGCAATTTTCACTTTTTGGCGGCACACCCGTACCAGAAAAATATGCGAGTAACCCCCCTCCCCCCTCTCCCGGGGTTCTTCTTTCTTCTACAGATAGGCATGTGTTCAGAATTGCCGACCAAATATGAAAACAGACTGACTGACTTGTATTTAATATATTGAGCAGTAGTCTATATTAGTCAATTAGTCGTTCTTTGGTAATAGCATACCGAATTATAGTAGTACTCGAATCCGAATCATGAATATATTTACGTAACCTTTTTACAGAACAAAAGCACTCTACAGGTTTAGGCAAGGGTTAATGATGGGAATGTGGTCGTCGATAATGATCAATGGTTCGAAATGAAATACCAAATATCTGGAGTTAATTTCAGGAATATATTGGGTATAAAAGAAAAAGGCTCTTATGGTAAACTCGATGTTGTCGCTAGTATGAAGGATAGGACATCAAAGTACCCTATTTTGTATTACACAGCAATGCTTGTTCATAATTATCCGTGCTTTGCAGCTGCCAAACGTGAGTATTTTGTTATAGATTTAAATAATTGTCATCAACATCAAACCTTTTTATACTAGTGTATAGATTTTATCTTACTACTATGATTATCGTTTCATCATCTTATCGTACATAGTGCTGCAGACAAAGTACTTTTATATTTTGTAAATCAGCTGCAAACTATAGCGTCTTACCAAAAGCCTCACACCGTTAAAATGTATACAGACATCAAAAAAAGTAACTATACAGGTAATAAATGGGCTTCTAACTCTTAAAATATATATCCTATCTAAAAATATTAAATTATAAAGTTATTGAGAACTTTGTCTTCTTTGATATGAGATATTGCATGCTAGGATCGGGTGATTATTGAGGAAGTGGCACTCAAAATGTAAGGAGAAGTCCGATTTTCATTTTCACATTTTTATTTTCTACACGCGGACCAATCTACGGGTGCCTTATCGATTACCGGTAGTGCAATTGGGGGATGCATGCGCAGGTTGGACAGTCGGCCGCATTGTTCCGATGGATCAATACGCCACACACACGCTACCTGTCATTCTCTCCCCCGTGTAGAAATGTAAAATGTGAATTTGAAATTGTGACTTTACCTTACATTTTGGATTGTCGCTTCTTAAATATTCAACCGATCCTAGCGTGCAATATCTCATATTAAAGAAGACAAATTTCTCAACAACTTTATAATTTAATATTTTTAGGTAGGATATATATTTTAAGAGTTAGAAGCCCATTTATTACCTGTATACATGTAGTTACTTTTTTTGATGACTGTATATTTTTGATCCATTAGATACCATTGAGAGGCGCGAAATTAATGCTTTAGAATTACGAGTGAGACGATCATGCATTACCTGTCGTGTTAACACTTTCCACGCGGCTATTAGTTTTAACATATAAAAAAAGATTTTTCAGAAACCTTTCCCAACTTTCAAAGTCTATCTTAAGAACTACTTAACCAATACTAGGCATAATTGCACTTATTTTAATGCATTTGTCATGGTGATTCCAAATATGGTGATGACATTCAATAATGTTGACATTTTGAAACATTTTGTGAAATATTGTAGGACTATCGTCTGCAGACAACTGTCGCGTGGAAAGTGTTAAGAGGAACTTATTTGGAACACAATCTTAACATAGTGTTAAACACACTCGCTCAGTCAATCAGGTGAAACAGTCTTATGAATTGATCCAACCATTCGATTTGTATTAAGAATTAGCCTAAATATATATTTATACATATAAATTACATTTACATTTTGTATACAACATTACATTTTGTATACTACTGTTATTAAATTAAATACAAATAAAAGATATATTCAAATATACATTATTTTAGTATTATACATTTGAAACCAGGAGCCAAGTAAATATAACCATTTTAGAGTTCAATATAACTTGTCCGATTTGTGAATGACACATTGGCACAAAGTGGTCATATTTTAGTCGGTGCATAGTGAATGAACATATCCAAATGATTATATTGTGAATGTAATAATAACATTATTCTCTATATTGTTGTTTTATTCACGAAATATATTATAATTCGTTGCTGTTGTTATAGAGAATAAAAATGATATTATACAATTGTTTATGCGACCTTGGACATTTCTTGCTCGAAAGTCTTGGTATTTAGTCGCAGTGAATCGATTAATAAATGAAACATGTAATTAATATTTCAAATGTTTAGCTGATAGTTGAGTACATATTTAAAACCCCTTAATCCTTAATGTTTGCATTAGGAATTCGTCGGTGTTCCAATGTGTTCATTGCGGTCGCATTTAATAATCCAAGATGGCTGCCTATTCACACCAAGCAGTTAATGAACTTTAAACGTTGTTAATTGTTATAGAAGATCCCGGTGGAAGATAGATACGTAACCAAGCACATCTGGTCTTTCAACAGCAATTCAAATGCTTCCCACCCGATGCCAAACTAGTACGGTTTTCAATGGAATGTTGCCGAGATGAATGTCACACACGACGTAGAATGATGCTTTCAAAAGTACAGCTTTGAAATAGAAGTGAAACACACAGAAGCCAATGAATCAAAAATAGAGCTATGGAATAGAATTAAAACACACATACACGAATTATGAATAAATGTTACACACTGAACAAAGATACGATCAAAAGACTTTCTGAAACACATTCAATTAATAAAAGTCATACTGAGTAATCTATACGAACATTTATGACATTGTGTACAGTAGAGTTAGTATACAGACTGTCCCAAAATTATTATAACCCAGCGATGCTATAACGATGTTGTAAGTATATTATTTTTGTGTTTGTTTTGGTCAATGAAATTATATATTGTTATTAAATTTAAAGAATGAAAAAGGTGTATCCCAGTTAAGTGATTTCACGATTTGTTTCTATTTGGCATGGTTGAATGGAATTTTTAACTTGGCGGATAGCAGTGCTGTACCTCTTTTTGACATTTGGCGGGTGAATTGGATGGAAACAAACGCTAAGTACATTATAGAGATAGTCACAAAATAACTTGAATATTATGAATGCACACAAAGTTTTCAAAGAAGCGTCATTGTATCAGCTTCTATTATAGTCAAAATATGATTCAATTTGAAGAATAGCTGGAGTTCAATAATGTTTATGCAGACGTTTGTAATTTGAATTTGTGTTCTTGAAAATAAATGATAAGTTTCTTTTTCAGCTCAGTTAATGTTACGCGTTATGCAGTGTACATGTGTATGAGCAAAACCATCCATCATTAGTTCAAAAAATATGTTATCAAGAAATATGCAGCATACGTTTTTCAACTTACGTTTCTCCTATTTGGTCCCATATATTATGTAGATGACATTGCGATGTCCATACCGAGGTCATTAGCTTGAAATATCGGGTTGTAATACGTTGTGTAAGGTGTCGCATATAACGCAGACAAATCAATAGGAGACATCGCAGGAGGTAGGGATGTCAGCCCTATACTCGGAAGTTGGTTCGCAGGAGGTAGGGATGTCAGCCTTATCATCTGAAGTTGGGTTGCGGGAGGTAGGGATGTCAGCCTTATACTCGGAAGTTGGGTCGCAGGAGGTAGGGATGTCAGCCTTATACTCGGAAGTTGGGTCGCATGAGGTAGTGATGTCAGCCCTACACTCGGCAGTTGGGTCTGTGTCTGTCTTGATGCAGTTGTTTTAGCTAGAGATTTTCTACGCATAGCTAGGAAACACATTGACATCGTGATGACAAACACACATGTGCCAATTATTATAGCCAGTGATATTCCGACGGTATCAGCCAAAGCAAGGGATGAATCTACAAAGGGAAAACAAAAAGTTACTGCCATTATGTACCTAAATCTGACATGAGACGATATTATTGTTGAAGATGATATTATTGCGATGAGCTTGGTCAAATTATACAGACAGAGGGAAAGAATGTGTATGTTGTGTTAAAGGCAAAGTTTAATATGGCCAGTTCACCCAGGTTGAACTAGCTTATAACCAAGGCATTGCACACAGCTTTTACACATGTTCATTTGGTGACAGATAAAATAGAGTTACGATGGAAAAATATATTCCAAAAAGATCTGGCAGGTAAGAATGGACCTATTACGGTATATTCAATTTTCTAAGTAACCAACCTGACAAAATACAAGATTGGTAGACCAATGCCTACCTGGCAAGGAAATGGAATGTCATTTGTTTAAATCATCTTTCACGTGACATTCAAATGTATGGAGTAGGCCTAAATTGGTACTAGTGATTGGTATTGCACTACATGCGCTGCTGCCGCTGCACGCTTTTCTTCAGGTTGGTTTGAACGAACCTCTACGTGCACCCATATTGTGACAAGATCCGGCCGAGTGCACCAATGACGGATAGCTGAAGAATAGCGCTACCTCGCTAGTAACTGAGGCGTAACCCAACATTTTGAGAGCGCCAATGCGGGGTAAGCTACTAGCCTAGTAACTGGCGGGTAATTTACGCTAAATGTTATACCTGACCGGACCCAAGAGTAAGTTGGGGCATAAAGTGTTATGCCACAAGTAAGTCGATTCTAGCAGTAGCGTACATTTGTGGTGAACATTTGGGGAGGGGGGGGGGGGGGGGGGGGGTGGGGGTGATTCGCTGATGCTGAAGGACCAATTGCGCTTGCATGCCCAGGGGGTGTCTATTTGAAGTGGAATGTGACCCCTCATAAGCTGAAAGACTTTATATTTTTGAAAATCCATTCATGCATTTTGGTGATTTTTTAAGTCAAAATTTAGATCAACTCCTTTTGCCCATTCAAACACTAATCGCACCGCCTTTGGTTCATATTTTGACCAAAATGTACTAATTGTCCAAGGATCTTTTAACTAATGACTAAATAAATAAACTTATTATTGTTTTTATTAATTAAAAACTGATAAAGCCAAGTTTCAACATTATTGTGAGTGGAAGGGTAGAACTAAAGAACGAAACAAATAATAGCATATCGTGCCGTGCGTGGTCTGGGAATCAAACCGGTTCTGCGGTTAACAAGCGAAGGACAAGGTATCTACGCCACGGAAGTATTTGTGTTAAGAGATGTGTTATAATTGTATAATTGTTTCCATCGGGTGCTTGTGTTTGTCATTACAATTGTGCTTTTTGGTGCAATGTTTGTATGTGCCCCTCGCCCAAAATATGTTTGTAATGTCATGATAGTCCTCATTTTTGAAAAAGCGGTAAACAAACTTCGAATTTTTTGGCCATAAAATGGCATCATTTTTTTCCGGATCGCAGGCCAACTCCACGTGATTCTTGATTTACACTCACCTATGACCTAGCGAGTGATGACACGTTTTTAATATTACGGAGGACCATTCACGCCAGAATTTTACAGTTAACTATAGGTTAACACTTGACATGTGCGTCAATTAATTTTGTAAGGGGACGATGCTGATTAATGTCGATATTTACCTCGCTTGTTGCTATTCTGGTGTTACTCACCAGTTATGCTCTAAGAATGACATCGTTAGTAAGTTATGCTACAGTTAGAGCGATAACTACTAGGGAGGTAGCTTACCTCCCTATTAAGTTACCCGTCATTGGTGCACTCGGCCGATGAGAGTTTACCTGGTCATATCCGTATGCACACTTACCTGTCTTAGAGGTAGGAGATTGTTGACATGTTTCCCCGGCAGATATACCAGCACGACATCTGTTAAGCAAATATAAATAACGTTAGTAGAAAAATGGTGGAATCATTTCAATCAATCAATCAATCAATCAATCAATCAATCAATCAATCAATCAATCAATCAATCAATCAATCAATCAATCAATCAATCAATCAATCAATCAATCAATCAATCAATCAATCAATCAATCAATCAATCAATCAATCAATCAATCAATCAATCAATCAATCAATCAATCAATCAATCAATCAATCTGAATGTGGATCTCGTCTGTTTCTTATTTAACTATATATATTTCATTTTAAGCAAAGCAAATTAACCGTTGGTAAATGTAATGTTACTTATCAGTTAATTCGATTATTATGAAATATTTAAGCCTTCTTACACACACATCCCTACATTGGCGGACTGATCTGCAACACATATGCCGTCGTTGATACACATGATGCCAGCACACACATCTGTAAAATTAACACAATGTCATTTCATATCATTTTTGTAAAACTTATTTCCTGCTGATAAAATATAATGTAGGTCGATCAATATTTAAGGACATTTGTGTTGTTTTCAACAAATATCCCCAAGCTATAGTCAGCGTCATAATGATATTGACATAATTCCATCAAAGCGTGCATACGTTCACATGCGGACGAGCGGACGTTCGTAAGCCATGTAATGAGTACCAGACGCGCGGCCATGTTAACATGGCCGCGCGTCTTGATTTGTCAATCGAGAAATCGTCACGCGCATGAATGCACAGTTGCTTCCCGCATGTTATGCATCTGAACGCAGGTCCGCGGACAACAACAAAACAGGCTCGCATGAAATAGCTTGAATTTCGTCCATAGCATTGTGACAGTGACTATAGTGCGCCTCAAAACATATGTACCGTATTATCCCTATTACGCGCCCATGCCCTTATGATCGCCCACCCATTTTTCTCAATGACTACCAACAAACAGTCCCTTATAAGCGCCCACCTTTTCAATTACAGTAGCACTGTAAAACAACATTTTTCGCCACGGCGTCCTTCAGTAAAGCAGTACAAGTAAGCCTGGTTCGATCGCCGCCGCCCGCTCTCCCCGATCCCACTAGGAACTTACTGCCACGCGTACAGTGGCAAAATGACTTTGCTAACCGCCCTGGGTGCTTACTAGGGATAATACGGTACCCAATATTTGAATTCTATATCCAGGGTTCGTTGTGGTCAGACTAAAACGAGCACTTGCCTTGAAATTGTATCGTCGTTCCTGCCAACACTTTGATTTCTGAATTATCTATGTGACCTTCTACGTCTAAGGAATCTTGGAACATATATTCTAGTTCAGGATCTCCAGTGGTAGAAGCAGCATCCACAGCAACGGAGAATTTAACACCGATACTACCACAATACAGCTCATACACATCCACATATTGGAACCCATCCGTTGACTTGTACACGTCAGTAAGCTATGAAATGAAACAATCAGTGTTATGTAGTTTACCGTACCACAAAAAGTTCCTGACCAGGAGCTGACTTCTTATATTTTAGCTAATTCACTTTAGGTTAATTCTGATCAATTGTCGGTACCAGACATCTAAGGTATGCAGTAAGAGCGCAAATACCTTCCTCATACTGTGACACCTCTTTCATAAAAATTGAGAGGATACTTTACCCAGAATGCAACACATCTAATCATTCATCAAAGCCAACTGCTTCCGATTTGTTTGATACAAATCAATGATAGGATCCCATAGAAAAATAATTAGCAAATACTTGTATTTACTTCGTTGGGTCTGGACACTTAGACATCATAACTTTTAAAAGTATCCACTCATTGTTTGATCAATGAGGTATCAAATCTTTACGGAGAAGAAATTTGATCACTTTATGCATATTTTAGATTTTGGTACCGATCATTGATTTTGAGCTAATACGCACCTGGCCAGGGTGTTGTTGTGTTATGTGTAAAATGGTTGTATTGTATTGATATATTCAAATTGAAATATAAGCTACAAATATGAAAGAAATATAATGGCCAGAATATTTTTCATCATCAACATAAATCGATTTTAATTATGATTTTCACATGTTCATTTAGGTTTGTAACAATGAACAAAATAACATTGTTTTAATTTGGGTTTGGAATTGGTTATTCATAATTATGAAGGCCGTTTTTCAACAGGAGGTGGTTTTTCAACTAGGGTTTAGCCATGAACAACACCGGTTCTCCAGTTGTGTAACGGTTTTAAGCAACGTATTTAATGAGTTTTATTCCTCTTTATTTCGGGGTTTTTATCTACCACTTTAGTCGGTTTATGTGTTTGTAATAAGCATAGCTTATTGATAAACTTAAAACATCTGACTTGATGGTAACATTGCTGTCACTCGTTGGGCATTGAGTACTTTATAATATCTCGACAAATACTATTACTTACCAGCATCTCCAACCTCATCTCAAGCTCCGTGTATGCAAGTGAGTTTGGATCCAGAATTTCGGCATTACATGATACAGGCGTATCGTAAATCTCTTCAATCACAAATTCGCTGTTCTTCAGGAGCACAGATCCTGGTTCTATCATAAATGATAGAGAGATGAGAGACAAACGATATCAATATACCGAGTTGGACATAATCTTATCTAAAGCGTTAAGACATACCTCCTGGTTCTAACTTGGGGTGGATTTAGACGATAAGCAAGATGAAGTGGGGAAACAAGCGATAACTAGGATATAACACTTTCCACGCGGCTACTATTATTTTCATCATATACAGATTTTTCAAATTCATCTCCCAATTTTCAAAGTCTATCTCAACGATTACTGAGCCAATACTAGTCATAACATAACAACATAACAATTAATATTTATATAGCGCTATTCCATCTAGATCATAGCGCATGTAACACATCAGTACACAAAATACATTTAGCATGGAAAAAGGTGAGTCTTTAGACTACAACGAAAATGAGAGATATTGTCAGTTTCTCTTATGGTACGAGGGAGATTGTTCGGACCAGCTACACTGAAAGATTTCTGACCCAAGACCTTATTTGTCCTAGGAACATTTAGGCGAGTAATGTCATTTGCAGAACGAAGAGCTCTTCGAGGAACATATGGTGACAGTAAATTGCATAAATATCCAGGTGCAGTATTGTTCATGCTTTTGAAGACAAAAAGACAGAGTTTGAATTGAATCCTTTCCCGTATGGGCAACCAGTGGAGTTCTTTAAGCGTGGGAGTAATATGGTCACGCATGGATATGGAACATATCAACCGAGCGGCATTGTTCTGCAATATTTGAACTCTGTTCAATTCATGTTCCGTAGCACCAAAGAGAAGAAGATTACCATAGTCAAGACGAGAGATAACTAAAGCTCTAACGACATGATGAAGAGTGTCTTTATCGAGGTATCGCTTTATTCTACGGATGTTTCTTAACTGGTAATGTGTAGATTGACAGAGGCTAGATATTTGTTTGGTCATGGTCATATTTGCATCAAATTTTACACCCAGGTTCCGAACAGACAGCGTTGGTTCAATATGTGTATCACCAATTGCCAGGGACACAGGTGGCAAGCTCTGGAGAAAATGGGGTGATCCAAACACAATAAACTCTGTTTTGCTCTCATTTAATTTCAACATGTTAATGGTCATCCAATTTTGGATTTCACAAATACACAGTTGTAGCCTCTCGATTGCGTGTTGCCTAGCACCAGGTATTTTTGGGTTAAAGGAACAGTATAACTGCGTGTCGTCTGCATAAAGGTGAAAGTCTAAGCCATGGCGGCGAATGATGTTTCCGAGAGGGAGCGTATAGATTAAAAACTTTAAAGGACCAAGAATGGATCCTTGCGGTAGACCATATTTTAGATCAACAGGATCTGAGTAGCTGTTGCCAATGGACACGCGGCTCTGTCTACCAGAGAGGTATGACTTAAACCATTGTAGGGCAGTACCTGATACACCTAGCTCTGTGTCATGTCTGTACTTATTTAAATGCATTTCTTCATCATGTTCATGGTGATTCCAAATATGGTAATGAAATTCAATAATTGTGACATTTTTGAAACATTTTGTGACATTTTGGAATGTCGTCTGCAGACGCCTGCCTCTTGGAAAATGTTAATATCGAACTTCAAACTTATTTATCTAGAAGCTACTTGGTAGACTAGTGTACATAGTCTCTATTCGTTTTGTCACTCTCATGAACAAAAATCTGCCGAATTTAGTGAATAAGACAAATAAAACATCGGCGAAATCGCTTGCTATAATAATCATGTTAACACTGCTGTAAACGGTTTTCATAAAATGTTAGACCATACCCAAATAACTTTACGGATTTCCTATCCAAGCTTTCTGTATGGTAGACAACGTATAATAATACTCGACGATTACCTGCGTTAATTGGATTTGTCGTCGTTAGTTCCATATCGTCGTTGCTAATTATAATCTGACAATCCGTTGTTTCTGTCGCACTCTCTATCTGAAACAAGAAGTATTCTTCCTCTTCTGGAACATCGTCGTCTATAATACTGATGTCTATGACAATCGTTGTCTCTTCTGCGTTGAACCGAACTGTGCCCGACGAAGATGTGTAATCATCATCAAGAGATGTCGCTGTTGAATCTACTGTACGATATTCTGTAATAAACAATATTATATACTATATGCCGATAATGACGCAGTGAGTATCATTTTACCATAGGCGGCGGAAGCGGGGAAGGGCGGGGCCCGGTGACGTTTCCCCCTAAATGTCACGACCCCCCTATAGAAACAATGTGTAATAGATATCTCCCTCCCCCACCCAAAAATTGTCCCCGTCTCGCCCCGCCCCCTCACCTTAAAGTTATATAAACGCAGAGACTGAGGCAGAATATTGATAGCTCTCGTGGTTAGGACAAAGGGAATCGGTTAAAAGGGTGATACAATCAATAACTGTGTCAGTTTTTATATTTAAAAGGTCGTTTTACTCTGCACACGCCCATATAAATACATATGGAGCCTTACAAAGAATCCCAAAAAGGCAAATGTAGTTGTAAACTGGTTTGTGTCAAGTGTTACTCGCGCATTGTCTGAATATTCGCAATATTAGATCATAATATGCTATTTATAATTACTATTATTGAAGAGAAAAAAACTATTTAAACCATAATGCGGCAGTATTTTACATATTGTCTAAAATCCCGGTCTTATAAAATACCACGTACCAATTTGGGCTGCACATTGTACACAACCTCTACGTAGGATTGTCACCGACACGACATCAATAGACTCCATCACTGGGTAAACTTGTTGCAAACATTCAAAACTTGCTGAAGATATTGATTGGACAAAATTTAATAATGATTTAATATGCACATATTCTTAAATTGTCTCGCCTGAATCTGCTTCAACAAACCTACAGGGTGTATCCAAAAAAAGGACACTTTTTCATGACGATATAATACTTGTTATAATCATTGGACCATGACCAATTTAGTTTCAATGGAAAGCCCAATTCATTATTATGATATCCTGAAAATATGAGATCAATCCGATGAAAAATAAGAAAATTAGCATAATTTGCGTAAACTATGTCATTTACTGGTTTGTACAATGGGATTTACATAGACCAGTAAATAACATGGTTTACGTTTCAATACGTTACAATAATTATACATAGAAAATAATCTATCAGTCAATATCAAAGATTGCCCACAGACACATCGAGGAAAAGCAAGGTACTGTACGACAAGAGGTGTGCTATTGCCTCCGAAAGCAAACGAGAGGTAGAACATTTTATTCATTTGAACAAATTAAACTTTTCCAAAATAATAGAACACATTAGTGTTACACACATTTTTCAGAATCAAGATAACCAATTGTTGGAAATGAATTTGGAGGAGGCAAAATGGAGACGCCGAACTCCTACCCCGGGGCTATGACACGGCCGCACTATGGGATCAAATTCCGATATAAGAAATTGGTGGAAATGAAATTGGAGGAGGCAAAATGGAGTCGCCGAACTCCTACCTCGGGGCTATGACACGCCCACACTAAGAGATCAAATTCCGATATAAGATTTCTGAATTTTACAACACAACTGATTGATATCAATTCTAAATAATTCAATTTATCAATATCAGATTTCTGAATTTTACAAAAAACAATGGTTGATGATATAATTCAATTTATCAATAGAAAATTTCTGACATTTACAATAACAATTGTTTGATATCAATTCTAAATAATTCAATTAATCAATATAAGATTTCTGAATTTTACAAAAAACAATGGTTGGTGATATAAGGACAAGCTTATTGACAATGCCCCTTGGACCTTGCGCTAGGCGGCGGCAGGAGAATCACCTCTCAATAAATCAATTTATCCATATGATTGGTAGGCCTAATTACATGGAATGATGTGACATGATTTATATATAAAATTATTATAGGATTTGTGAGCCCAAAACACATGGAAGCTATGCATTATTCACTAGTTTGTCAAAAGAAAAAAGAAACTATGCACTAAGCCTACATGTAAGACATGCAATTAGCAAGTACGGTAACACAACTGAGGGGTGAGGTGGGTGGGAAAAATTAATTTATGTCCAAGAAGAAAACGTCCACTTCGGATGCCGACAACGGAGGTTATGACTCAGTAAGGAAAACTGAATGCTGCTCGCAAAGCACGCAGGGAGGGACGCACACAAAAGGAATGGCCATCTATTGTTACTGTGGAATCAGGCGAGGAAAACCCGCGAAACAGAGACACAAGTTGACAGAGGGACGGGACTCTGCGCCGTGAGCAAAAGCGATTTATACAGATTTTATCTGAATAAATCGTCATTAGTTTGGAATCCATTTAATTCTGGCACAAATCGATACTGGCTAAATAATCCACAAATCAGATGCATGCATACCGTATTCTGTGCAAATTAAAAAAGTTCTCGAACCCTCTGTAGATGGTTCATTAGCATGATAAGAAGTAGAATTGGCATAAATAGTGTGCGCGTTCATGTTACTCTACTGTTACTGTGTGAATGACCATTGTATATACATACTACAAAAAGATTGACTTGCCTAATAGGTCACAATTTCCTTAATTAATGATGTATTTTTCTCATCTTTTCAGGATTTTGTCTTTATCGGTTGTACTTAACATTGAAATAAAAAATGGTCATGCTTCAGTGATTTAACAAGGATTTAAACCATCATAAAAAATTGTCCTAATTTTGTTGATACACCCTGTGGATCTGAAATAGATCAGTCTGTTTAATCTAATCTCAGACTACCCCAATCCGGTGTCCATGGAGCCAGCTTCTGGCAACCAACTAACTCAGGTTTAATGCATGTTCATGATGCAATATTACACAGTGGTGGATACACTCTAAATGTGAAAGAGTGAAAGATCACTCTAAATTTCGAGTGAATATGATTTAACTATAATCGAGTGGGTTATAGCTCTGAAGGAGCGAAACAAAACCCGTTCCAGCTATTCATTCTCACATCAGAGTGATGTCCGCTCGCGACAGAGTTAAACAGTTTGCCTTATATTTTATTGAAGTAGGTAGTCTTTATATTCTAGTAAAAGTGACACCCGATATAATGTATAATGCGACATGTTTACCAACACTTCACATACGGTATACTCTATTTGATACATTATGACTTTCACAGCATCGGAAATGACCAGGTTCATTACATTATGTAGGGAAATAATGTTCAGGTGAACAGGTCAAAAATGGATATAGTGTCGTTATAGAAAAATTCATAAGGCGTATAAGATTCTATGATTTGGTTCTAGATTAATTAATAATTAAAAATGCTTGACAGAACTTACAGTCATCATCTATGATACGTATTGCTGCCGAATTCTGCGACTCAATCGAACCCCCTTCCGCTCCAGATATCATTACAACCAAGGTCGTTGTAGCTTCTATCGTGTTATCATCGAGGACTCTCAACGTCAAATTAGCCTCGTTCATTCCTGGTGCGAAGTTCACTGTCGGTGTTTCTATTGTGATAACCGAATCACGCGGGTCCAAAACCACGAAGTCTGTGTAAACGATTAAATAGTGATGACAACTTATATCAAATGGATATACGTTGTCAGGAAACAAGATACAACGTATATCCATTTGATATAAGTTCACCTGAACATTATTTCCCTACATAATGTAATGAACATGGTCATTTCCGATGCCGTGAAAGTCATAATGTATCAAATAGAGTATACCGTATGTGAAGTGTTGGTAAACATATGTCGCATTATACATTATATCGGGTGTCACTTTTACTAGAATATAAAGACTACCTATTGTTACTTGTGTTTGTTTTCTCAAAGAGAAATAATGACGATTCACAAAAAAAGCTATTTCACAGATCTTAACAGCTTTTGTCATTAAGAAGCTTGCCCATCAATCAAAGAAATGTATCTCAATTCATCCGTTATTTTATAAATATCGATAAATCGGACTACCTAACAGGTAATCAAAAACTCAACTGGTTTGACACGGATATCTCCTTTGAAATTGTTAGCAATGTATTCGTATATGTCTATCTTAGAGAATGTTTCTACTTGGCAACTTAACGGTAATTACTGGTACCAACAGGCCATTTCGCTCAATAGAAACGGTCAAATAACGCTAATTATTGTTCAGCATCAATCACATAGTCTGATGTAGGCATACCTAACATTGATTTAGAACATTTGATACATTAAATACCTCTTTCTAAAGATTATTTGCCCGATCGGGAAAGGAGGTTACATTGGATTGGCGCCTAGCGTGTGGTGACCACAACCTGGGGCCACTGTGGCGTGCGATGCCAAGCCCACATGGGAAGCAAGCAGGAGTCTGAGATCAGCACCTGAGGCTGACCCTATATCGCCCAGTCAGCCTCCTTTCCAGTAATGCACCATACCATAAGAGGGAAACATAAAGTACCACAAATGGGTGGCTGTGGGCGGGATAAACCAAACTGCTGTACACCACCACTCATAAATCTCCTTGAAGGCATTACTGATACCTTGAATCCAAGATGTCTGCTTGTAAACACTAACCCTTGACCTTGGTATACACATCCCAAGCAAGAGAGGGCGCTGTGACTGCATGTAGCCATAGGGGCTTGATGTTGCTAGATGCTACCAAGCCAGAGGGGGTTCGATGCTGCTTGATGCTACCAATAACTGCTGTTAATCTAAACGTATTAACTCTATTTAACGCTAACAGTTTTCTAACGGCAAAAACCTGCAAAAAGCCCGGGCAAAAAGCAGGTTTGGTAACGCTCTCACACTGTTCAGCACACACTTACCAACTGACCCTTGCGTTGCATCATAACCCCTCCTTAACACAGGGATTGTTACTATACCAACGGATTCCCAAACCTGAACAAAAGTTGTCAACATCAGGAACTCAACTGTAAAACAAACGATAATACCGACAGTTTCAAAAATAAATAAAACGTGTTTAGTCAATGTGTAGGCTTTCTATATATAATAATGATGACATACAAATAAACGGTATGAAGGGTGGCATATAACACAGAAACATTTTGACAAACGTAATGATTTCAATGAAAGAAAATGAAGTCATCAGTCACGATCCTTTAAGGAGAACACTAATATTCATGAAACTACTGCATGGTTGGGCAAGGTTAACACTTTCCCCGAGGCAGTCGTCTGAAGACGACAGTTCCAAAAAAAGTTCACAAAATATTTTCAACAAAATTAACAAATATTAAGATTATTGAATTTCATCGCCAAATGTGGAATCCCCATGGGAAATGCATTACAATAAGTACAAACACGCGGGGTATTGGTTCAGTAATTCTTGAGATAAGGCTTTGAAAGTTGGGAAAGGTTTCTGAAAAAAACATATGTTTTGTATGTGGTATAACCAAAAGCCGCGTGAAAAGGGTTAAGCAAATATCTGACTCAAGCTCATTTAAAAGTGTTTTGATATTCTTCAGAATCGTTTACCACATCTATTTAGTTCAATGTTTATTACCTTCATCGTCTTGAATATAGACCCTTGTCGTCCTTCTACTTCCAATTTCCTCGGGTGTGAGAGAGGACAAGATCACTGTGAAATACTGCATAGATTCTCGTACTTGATCGTCCAAAATAGGTATATCAACATCAGCGTAGGATTGTCCAGCAACAACTGTTGCCGGGTAATTAGAAAGACCCAAGTAATCGGTACCGCTTTTGGCAGATGCATCATAAGTAGAAACCACTGCATTGAAGGAAAAAAGCTTATTGATTCAATGTAAATACGTTTCGGCAATATCGTGATGAATAATCCGTTGCCCAACTGATGAAAAAGGGGCAGTGAGAGATTGCCTATCAAAATAAAAATTGGGAAAAATGAATGGTTTCAATATAAGGCCAGAGGTACGTAGAAACCCTGACTTGTATCGGGAAAAGGTTTGAATGATGGCGGTAGATATACATTTGGTTGAAGCAATTTATGTGGTGAGTGGTGCTAATAATGTTAATGTGATCTACACCAAAGTGACCAAATCGTGAAATTGTACACGATAGACGGCGAATTAAGGTAAACGGTTTCAGATGGTAGTCAGTATGCCAAAGTATTTCGTAGGTGCTTAAAAACTAGGATGCTAAGATCTGTGTTCAACATCAACTGGAGTCAGCATGTGACGAATAAGGACCTGTATGGGGACATGCCAAAAGTCTCGGACAAGATCAGAGAACGCAGAGCATGATTTGCTGGACACTGCTTCAGGGGGTCCAAAGAGCTTGTACACAAACTCATACATTGGATTCCAAAGCATGGAGTAAGAAAGCGTGGCAGACCAGCCCTGACCTACATTGATATTCTAAAACGTGATACAGGACTGCAGTTGGAAGAAATCAAGACAGCTATGTTGGAAAGGAAGATCTGGAGAGGCATTGTGGTTCGGAAAAATCATCCGCCCTAAGTCAAGTAAGTCAAGTCAAGCTTAAAAACGGATTTCCAGGAATATTGAGGGCGCACTCCAATACGTATCTCTCAGTGCTCCTTTAAACTCTGAAATAAATGTATAATGGTTGCAGAATATTCGCCAGAATGCGTTCTATTATGGGTACCAATGAATGTTAGTTTTGATTTATAGAGACCTGTAACCATGGTAACGCTTTGTCATTAGTGTCTCCTCTAACCAAATGCTCTTTCTCCATATATTTAAATTGTCTAACTAACTAACATATTTAAATTGTCTTTTGAATGTCAGGTTTTTCTTGAACATTCAAATTACCTCCTTAGAAATTGACCATGTTTTCGGCATTCATAAGGACTGCGCATCCTTATATAGAATATTGCATTTGTGAATATAACAATGAATTATTAAAAAACTGATTTTTTGAAATAAAAAAAAATCAGAGAAGTTGTAGGTGAGAGAGAATTTGTCCGTAACGCAATAATAGCGGTAATGAGGCAATGTCAATGAGATTTTACTGTGTAGCTTTTGACTTGTCTCGATTTTTCTAGTTGTGTATCAAATGTGATGATCGTAACATGCAACACATATGAACTTAAGAAAAAATACCTATATAATGAACACATGCAAAATCGTAACTAGTGAAAATATTCAATAGGATGTTCATAGAAGTTGGAATTTCTAGGATATATGTCACTGCGTAAGGATTTCTTACCGGTAGTGTATACTTACAAACTTGAATGTCGTTTTTGGTGTTTCCTTTCCGGTATAGTGTTACCTTTGCCTTGATTGAAGACTCTGGTACTGTTGTATTTTCCGCTGCAAACTCAACGACGTCTAGCACGAAGATACAGACAAAATGCAATAATTCTTACTCCCTTATTTTTTTAAAACTGAGTCGTATAAGTAACGTGCGTATACAGGGTGAGTAAAAAAAAAGGGTACTCAAGGTAAAATAAGTATTAAACCTATTTGTTATCAGAATATGAAGGCAACCAATGTATCCGGCAATAGATGCATTTATTCACTATCATCAGCAAAAAGAATCATGACATTTCATGGTACCGTTTACCAGATATGACTATTTTGGTAAAGTTGCTGCATTTTGAAAGCGAACACAATATTGAATATTTTACTCAATAATGCTTGACATTAATGAACAAGTGGATTCATGTATGGTATCCAATAGCTAACTAATAAAGACAAATCAAACATGCTCACTCAGTTATTTTTTTCAAAAATTAAATGCGAAATAATGACAAAACATTGTCAATATTAAACGAATTTAGCAACAACAACAAACATTTTGGATGATGTGATAGTCGGACTCAGCTCGGACTAAAGTGTGGACCGTTGTCAATTTGGACAATAGATCTTATACATGTAAGAGAACATATCGCAAATCTAGTTCGATTTATAATTTTAAATTTTTGCACAGATTTTAAGATATAAAATCCTAAATTTGAGTACACTTTATTTTTACTCACCCTGTATGTACTTGCTAGTGCTGACGTCATATCTTCCCTTGCAATAGTGAAATACATACAATTTTACAAAGATCGTTTGGGACCTTTTATTTCAGAAGATTATGGAAGTTTAAATTTGTTTTGACAATGAAGCTGAAGTAGTATTAACGAAATTGGGAAAATAACATGATGTCAGGACGTACCACTACCAGTTCGCGATCGTCTTAACTGTTTTTTTACGAAGAAAACAAGAAAATGTATAGGCAAGGCAACCCTCAAATTCTGTTATTATAAACAACATTCCAGTAGACACATTTTCCATGCGACTATTAGTTTTACCATTATACAAAACAGGTTTTCAGAAACCTTTCCCAACTTTGAAAGTATTATCGCATGAATTACTGAACCAAAACTAAGAATATGTTTACCTACTTTAATGTATTTCTCATGGTGATTCCAAATATGATATGGAAAGAGCTTTAACGTAACATTCGACTTACCATCATCATCAATAACGATGATATCTATCGACGATGGTTCCATAAGACAACATCCGCTCTTGAGAGTCAGTGATACCGTAAATGTCTCGTTATCTTCCAGAATATTATCATCGATTAGAGGAAGCTTCACAACAGTGGTTTCTCTACCGGCATAGAATGTAACGTCTATTGACGTCTGGGAAAAGTCAGATAAAGCATCTTCAGCTGAGATTAAGGATTGTATTGACAAAGCTGTATAAACATGATTAAATGAAAGGTTATTATTTTTTTCATTAAAAGAAATCCTAAAATAACGGTTACGATGCCTATTAATTAGTTGATAAATCCCTGCGGGACAGCGCCGTAACTAGGGTCTTCAATTTAGGGGCAAGTCAAATTATTCGAGAACCAGGCATAATTGACTACCGCAACGCAAAGGTAAATGTAAGCCAAAATAAGCTTACTTACCACATTCAAGCTAATAAATACGCTTGATAACGTCATTAATGACAATTAAAAGAACAATAACATGGATTAAACGCTAGCTGAGCAGCGTCGCAGGGGTGATTAGGGGGAGGGGTGAGCCTTCTGGCAGGGGGTGCACCTGCCCCCTCTAGTTACGCCCTGCTACATGTAATGTCTTATCTTCTCCATTCAAATAGTATAGATAGTTTAGATTTAGCACAACGAAAGAGCGATCTGGTAAGTCGCTTTAAAATGAGTGCACGCGTGTGTTATCATTAGACGATGTTAAACATTACAAAGTTGCACCAACAAATGTTATCAAATTAAACGATCTTATACCAATTCATCATGGTTCGGGTTTTACATGATTCAGTATAATTATAATGCAAATCATAAAAGCATTTTTGCATTTGAATAATCTATCGTTTTAACCGAAGGAAGGGCCACATTTTAGCTGGTTCAAGGGAAATAACAAATACTTTTTTAATATATCTCAAAAATGGAACAACCAAATGTAATTAAGTTTGGTATCATTTTAAAGCTTGAAATGTCTTTTACAACTTGAAGCAGAGAGCAAGGAAATTACAAATGAAGCAAATTTACTATGATAGGAGTCAATCTCAAAGGTCAACGGTTACAATTGAAACCCTAAATTTAATTCGGATCCGAAAGGGTTAAGGTTATCTACTTACTATTTGAAAACAGTTTGCTGAAGATAACTAAATTACATGTCCAATTATGTTTTTGATTTTACTATTCATACATACAGCCACTGGCTTCAGACTCGGTATATACATCTCGAATGATCTTGATCGATATCTGTCCATCTGATTCTTTAAATGACGTCGTTACATCGCCAGCAAGAATGCTAAAAGCACCTGCAAATAGAAGACGGATTACAAAAAGAAGTCTTTAACATTATATATCAGTATTATCCATTTACCAAACCTAACGAAAATGCCCGGAGATTACTCTAACTTAAATTCCTCACCCGAAATCAGTACGATGGATGTATAGATTGCTCATGCACTGCTAAATCATACGCTGGCGACATTTATACGCGCTCGACGCGGCAGTCGTCCGCAGACGACACTTCCTACATTTCAAAAATGATTTCAAAAATATGAAGATAATTGAATTTCATCACCATATTTGAAATCAACATGAAAAATGCATTAAAATAAGTATAAACATGTTTGTATTGGTTCAGAAATTATTGAGATAGACTTCGAAAGTTGGGAAAGGTGTCTGTTTGTATACAGACTGTAACAAAAAAAAACCCAGTTATACAATGGCAGTTTTATTTTTAACCCAATATCAAAATCATGCAATGTCAAAATAGTATACACTCTGTGATAAGTGAAGTGTTGACTACCAGAAGAATTGAATTTGGTCTTTTTAACTGCTTTTGTTTAAAAATTATGACCAATCTACCAAGTCGTCTAGAAATCGGGTTGCCCACTTTCAGCATAGAATACAATCTTGTTTTTTAAATACATGTAGTTGTATTTCATTTCATTTCAATAAATAAATTCATAACATTTAATTGATAAATATTAATATTTTGAACAATTTCTCTGAGTCCATAAATATTAGCTCATTATGCCTCCTGACATGGTACCCATCCTTAATTCGCCATAGATGAGATATGGAGCAAATCTGGTTCAACAGGTATATTCCATGTGCTAACAACTAAGGTATCACCATGTTGTTAAACAGATCAAGGTAACGTTAAGTATTCATGTTCCCATCTATGAAGATATGTCCAATCAAAGTCCCATCACCAAAGATTCCTGCCCGAACAAACAGTTTCTGTCTGATTTTGGGCGGTCATAAGTGGAATCCTAGAGGAGGGGTTATTCTTGTGCGCATGGCTGATGAGACTGGTGTTCACTGTGCTAGGAAAGATTGCTTCGTCTCCAATGAAATTATCATGTATACATCTTTCCTGCCACACCCAGCTCTAGCCACTGCGCATTTTGGAGACTTCTTGAAAAGTCTGCCACCAGATGATCCACTTGAAATGAACCACTTTGTCACAAGAGTGCTTTATTCCTATGTTCATGGTTTGATTCCATTTATACTGTTCTTCCCAGTGATTTAGCCACAGTGGCCCAGATGATTTCACGACTACTTTAGACAATTGATCATAATATGTGACACGTAAAATCAAAAGGGGGCACTTGGCGCTGGACAACAAACTGTGCTACGTCCGGTCAAAGTTGGAATATCGAGAAAAATGGTCCGGAGGATTTTGTTTTTCTTCATCGGATTACCTTTCCTTAATGTGTTTAAAATAAAAGCAAGATAGACAGTGCTTTGTACAGGACTGTAGAGGACGACACGGTCTACAATTGAAACGACTCACCACTTCAGCATAGTCAGTGAAATGATGCTGTAAATACATGTAATGGATAATCTGAACAGGAACTCCAGAGATGGCAAAACTAAATCACTAAACCGTGAGTGTTTTCAGACATGAATAACAGATTACATGGAGTGGGGTAAAAGAGTTGGCCCGAGACCATAGAATGGCCAGAGACCATTCTAACCAAGAAGGCCTGAGGTTTAAGAAGAATCAGAAATCGTCCTTATGTACTTCAGTTAAAATCGAATATAGAGCGTTACTCAAATACATAATTATACTCACTGTCATTGTCAATAATTGTAACAGAGGCGGAGATACCCGATCCTAACACGCCCTCTATTGGATCACTCAGCATAACCGTAAATGTTTTGTCTCCTTCTAGTAAGCTATTGTCCGGTAACATTATATCCAAGCCGATTGTTGGTATTTCAGGAGGGAATGTTACTGCCATTAATGTGTCAACATAATCGTCCGGTGTTTTGGCTGTTCCAGACTGCACTGTGCTTACGGCTGTGAAATAATAGAGGTAACTTACTGAGGAATTAACTTTGAAATGGGGAAAATAATCTTAAAATGTCAAACATATAGTAACTTTCATAATGCTAAGGACGATATTCAAGCTATTTCACGCGAGCGTGTTTTGTTGTTGTTCGCGGATCTGCGTCGAGATGCATGAACTGCGTGAACAAATTATGCATGTATGCGAGTGTCGATTTCACGATTGACGAAACAGGACGCGCGGTCATTTTAGGAAAGCATCTGATACGCACTTTCGGATTTAAGGCCTGTCACACTGTTGCGTATAGAACTAACGTGTGCGCGACGTTTTTGGAAATGTCTGTGTACGGTTCGTGTTTAGTTGTCATTCGTTCGTGACACATTTGGCATACGATGTATTCGTTAGCGGTTAGCTAGGGATTCGCATAGGTACGCTCTGAGCGTGTTCAATATATCGAGCGGGCGAAAACGTAGTGATCAATACGGTATGTATACGTTGAGCATTCGCTGCCTGAACGTTTCGCACGTAGAGTGTACTGTAGGTTGCTTATTCGTCTGTTCGGTCGTATATGGCGCTTATGGGGCCCTCACATGTATCCGTGTGAGCTGAGCGGCCCCTTACCGTGTGAAAAATGGGTGCGGACGGCGGCACACACGGTGGGCCGTTTCCCGTCCGTTGAACACGTTCAGGGGACTTTGCCGGCCACCGGAGTTTTGAACATGCTCAAAACTCCTGGCGGGTGAGTAAAAGCGGCGGCGAACGATGAAGCCCGGTATGAAGACGATATAAGGACGGCGCACCCGTTCGCATCCGTTTCGCACCCGTTTCGCGCCCATTCGCAGGGCGGGTGGTGGACGGTGGTGGACGTCGACCATCTTAGCGACGGACTGCGAATGGCCGCATGCAGCCTAGTAACCGTTCGCGGAACGGACTCTCAGCAGGCATGTTGCAACTCTTTAAATGTAAAAGAGCTAAAACTCACTCTTTCGAGAGCTCTAGGAGGGACAGCTCTTTTTTGGGAGTGAAATTCACTCTTAAAAGAGCGATTTTCACTCTAAAAAGAGTTAAAATCACTCTTAAAAGATTGGAAATCACTCTTAAAAGATTGACAAATCACTCTGAAAAGAGTGAACTTCACTTCTTAGAAGAGCCGTCCCTCCTAAAGCTCTCGAAAGAGTGAGGTTTAGCTCTTTTACATTTAGAGAGTATTATAGATGTTGGTCGTACGAATTTCGGAATGCAAATGACAATGAAGCGGCGAGCTTGAGCGCTCACCTTGAAAAGGGCGGTTTGATGATGTAATAAAGACGTTTCGGCCGGTACCCAGGCGTTCCGACCGGTTAGGAACCGGTATGGAGGTGGTATGCATACGGTGAGGACACGGTGAGAACGGTAAGCTAAAACTGTATGTGGCCGGTGATCCCGGGACAAGGCCGGTGAGAACCCGGGACAGACCCGGTGTAGAACGGTATGGACCGAGGACCCGGTGAGGAGGTGTTATGCACCCGGTTATGCACCCGTCTTTATACCGTCCTCAAACCGGGCTCTCACCGTTTGCCGCCGCTTTTGCTCACCCGGCAAGAGTTTTGAGCATGTTCAAAATTCCTGCCGGGTCCTGCCGGGCGCGGATGGCCGTCAATATCCCCGGCAACGTGTTCAACGGACGGGAAACGGCCCACCGTGTGACATCACCGTGTGCCGCCGTCTGCACGTCACACGGTAATGAGCCGGCCAGCTCACACGGATACATGTGAGGGCAAATGTATTTTACAGAGATTCCCGGAATGTGAGAGAAGCGGCGAGCTTGAGCGCTCAGCGTATACAGGGCAGTTTGATGACGTTATCAAGGCGGTTCGGTCGGTACCCAAGCGTTTCGGCCGGTATGAGGACCTGGTGAGGAGGTGGTATGAGCCCGGTTCCAGGCCGATAAGGACCCGGTATAGAACAGTATGAACCCGGTGACAAAAAAATAAAAATGCGGCCGTTGACATTTTTTGCTGAATGTTCGCCGTGTTGGACTCTGTTGTTTTTCTATAAGACGGTAAGGGGCCGCCCAGCTCACACGGATACATGTGAGGGCCCCATTAAGAAGAAACCTACACCCAACGTGCGAAACATCCACACGGCGAATGCTCAACGTATACATAGCGTATTGATCGCAACGCATGTCACACGCTCAACATGTTAAACATGTATTTAAATTCAAGAAAAACAACTCACTCCAGTGATTTATTGGAATATGCTTGTTAATTTGAAATTGTGAAGTAACAGTCATGATCTGCTTCATTTACTTGCTTCATAGAGCCCGTCTCATTTTTTCAGGTTTCCTCTGAGAAAATCTATTTATATTTTATTTGACCTTCATATAACTTACTTATTGTAGAAAAGCGAAATAAGTTTCCAGTCCGTAAAACTACAATGTGTACAGAGGCGCTTTCTGTCCCGCTAAAGTCATCGCTGGCAAGAAAAATCACCGTTGGAAGAGGATCTGTCGAATTAGGAGAAATAACGTTTTGGTGTGAGATCCTTAACGATGAAACCAAATTTGTTTCGTACGTTTCTGTGTGTGTTTTTCATTGATCATAATGGGCAGGTTCACTCACTCTACTAGCCCTACATACTGGTTTTAAGACATGACATAAATTGCACGCTTAGGAGCGCTGTTAATTCGGTCTGGTAAACCTATTGTAATCAATTACTACGAGAGGATTGCCTGGTTGTATATTTAAATTCAGGGCGTGTACGAGCAGTACTTCTTGCTAACTGCATGGGTGAGTTTCCATTATGTTGCAAATTACATCCACGCTCATGCGTTTAAACTACTCAATGGGCGTTGCAATACAGCCGGTTGGTTGCATACGAGAATTATGTCATATAGCAACCAGCTTTGATGGAAGGCGAATATTTAAATTTAGTGCCGGTTTTTAGGGCAGCAATTTATAGCGCTGCTAAGCGGGCCTTGTAGCGTAGTGGGTAATTCAAATAAACTCGCGGTTCACATCCACACCAACTTCCCACCTTTATTCTCACTCCAATTTACGTATTTCCATTGAAAGTAGGGAAAGAACTCCAAAATGAAAGAACTATTATACCCTTACCAAGTGCACTTGCTGCTGGTTGGATGGCTAAAGCATCATGTGTGACTCTTCAGCTGGCATCAGGGCCTCACCCGATGAATCTGCCGTTTCCTCATGACGTCTTAAAATTAGAACCAGCTCAAGATCAGATAAATTACACCCTGCCATTCAACCAGAAGCAAGTACCTGTAATCACCACACATGCGAAGGCATGCGCCTTGATAAAGTGGAGGACTTAAAATACCTTGGAGCCCGGATGAACAGCACTGAAAAGAAAATACGCAAAGCAGCTGCATGGAGAGCTTGTGGCAAACTTAGTCAGTTATGGAAGGCTAAATCACTATCAAGAAAGCTCAAAGAAAGGCTGTTCATAGCTACGGTAGAATCAGTACTCCTTTATGGATGTGAGGTATGGACAGTCACCCCAAAGCTTGGTAAACAACTGGATGGATGCACCACTAGGATGCTAAGATCTGTGTTCAACATCAACTGGAGTCAGCATGTGACAAAATAAGGACCTGTATGGGGAAATGCCAAAAGTCTAGGACAAGATCAGAGAACGCAGAGCAAGATTTGCTGGACACTGCTTCAGGGGGCCCAAGGAGCTTGTATACAAACTCATACATGTACATTGGATTCTAAAGAACGGAGTAAGAAAGCGTGGTAGACCAGCCCTGACCCCAGCCCTGACCTACATTGACATACTAAAACGTGATACAGGACTGCAGGTGGAAGAAATCAAGACAGCTATGCTGGAAAGGAAGATCTGGAGAGGCATTGTGGTTCGGAAAAATCATCCGCCCTAAGTCAAATCAAGTCAAGTATAATTCAAGCCATGAACACAGTGGTTCCAAACTCAGCGCGGAAGGAAGCAGATAGGTCTAACGAACGATAGAGCAAAGGCTATGTTACGACCCCAACTATAAGAAAGGTCAAACGATACAGTACATACAGCCCCCATGTACTTCCATGCCCCAAATAAGAATTGATGGACAGAAAAAACACATCATCCACAGCGAGTCAATGCGATTACTAGGGAAGCTATTAATCTGGTAAGAACTTTAAGACAATAATATCATACAAAATAAAAGTTGACCGAGAAAGATACGGACCATGAAGATGTAGATATTACATTCATTCGTGATTGTGGAGCTGCAGGAATAATCCAAAGCAAGATAGATAGTGCTGTGTATAGGTGTAGCAGACGACACGGTCTACCACTGAAACGAATCACCACTTCAGCATATTCAGTGAAATGATGCTGTTAATACATGTATCATCTGAACAGGAACTCCAGAGATGACAAAACTCAATCACTAAACCGTGAGTGACTTTAGACACGAATTACAGATCACATGGAGAGGAGTAAAAGAGTTACAGCAGAAAGAATGGTATCTCATCCTATAAAAAAAGAATGACCAGAGACCATTCTAACTTAGCGGGCCTGAGGTTTAAAGGAGGTGTCCCGCAAGCATAAAAGTGTGCATTATATGTTAGAAATATAACTATCGAGCCCAACTTTTGTAATGATATAGAAGAAAACACCACACTTATGACAAAAACAAATAAAAACCGCAATCTCTCAACATGCCCTTTTTAAAATTCGCGGCGATCAAAAGTCCCAGTGTCGATGATGTCATAGTTGTACAATACACATGCGCAAATTTGAGCACCGATACCCATGACGTCATCGACACCGGGACTTTCAATCGCCGCGAATTTTAAAAAGTGCATGTTGAGTGATGGCAGTTTTTATTCATTTTTGTGACTAGTACGGTGTTTTGTTCTATATAATTACGTAACTTCGGCTCGATAATTATGTTTCTAACAAATAATGCTCAATGTTGTGCTTGCGGGACCATTCCTTTAAGAAGAATCAGAAACGTCCCTTTGTAGTTTGTATATCAGTTGAAATCGAATAGAGAGCGTTACTCAAATACATACTTATACACACCTTCATCGTCATTAATTGTAACAGAGGCGGAGATACCCGATCCTAACACGCCCTCTATTGGATTACTAAGCATAACCGTAAATGTTTTGTCTCCATCTTGTAAGCTATTGTCCGGTAACATTATATCCAAGCCGATTGTTGGCATTTCAGGAGGGAATGTTACTGTCATTGACGTGTCAACATAATCGTTCGGTGTTTTGGCTGTTCCAGACTGCACTGTGCTAACGGCTGTGAAATAATAGAGGACATTTAATTAACTTTGAAATGGGGAAAATAATCTGAATGTCAAAAATATAGTCACTGTCATAATGCTATGGACCAAATTCAAGCTATTTCACGCGAGCGTGTTATGTTGTTGTTCGCGGAGCTGCGTCGATATGCATGAAATGCGTGAACAGTTATGCATGTATGCGAGTGACGATTTCACGATTGACGAAACAGGTCGCGCGGTCATTTAAGAAAACGTCTGGTACGCACTTCCGGCCCGTCACACTGTTGCGTATAGAGCAGAGCTAACGTATGCCCGACGTTTTGGAAATATTATGGGTGTACGGTTCGTTAACATTCGTTCGTGGAATATTTAGCATACGTTGTATTCGTTAGCGGTTCAATAGGGGTTCGCAGAGGTACGCTCTGAGCGTGTTTGAAATGTTGACCGGGTGACAACGTAGTGATCAATATTATTCGTCAGTCGCTCGGTCGTATATGGCGCTTAAGAAGAAACCTACACCATGGTGTGATAGACCCATAAAGAAGAAATCTACACCCAACGTGCGAAACGTTCACACAGCGAATGTTCAACGTATACATAACGTATTGATCACAACGCATGTCAAAAGCTCAAAATTTTAAACATGTATTTAAACTCAAGAAATACAACTGACTCCAGTGATTTATTGGACTAGTTGTATATGCTTGTTATAGTTTGAAATTGTGAAGTAACATATCTACGTTATTTTCTTGCTTCACAGAGCACGTCTCATGTTACTGTTTTTGTATTTGTCCTTCATATAACTTACTTATTGTAGAACAGCGAAATAAATTTCCAGTCCGTGAAACTACAATGTGTACAGAGGCGCTTTCTGTCCCGCTAAAGTCATCGCTAGCAAGAAAAATCTCCGTTGGAAGAGGATCTGTCGAGTAGGGAAAAATAATGTTTTGGTGTGAGATCCTTATAGCGATGAAATCAAATTTGTTTCGTACGTTTCTTTGTTTTGTTTGCATTGATCATCTGGGCAGGTTCACGCACTATACTAGCCCTACAAACTAGTTTTAAGAAGTTATTTAAATAAACCCACGGTTCACATCCGCACCAACTGCCCACCTTTATTCTCACTCCAATTTACGCATTTCCATTGAACGTTCCCACCCCCCCCCCCCCCCCCCCCCCCCCCAGTGCGGGGGGGGGGGGGGGGGATATCTAGAAATAATGAAATAACAATTATACCCTTACCAACTGCACTCGCTGCTGGTTGGACGGCTAAATACATAATTTTTGACCCTTCTGCTGGCACCAGGGCCTCACCCAATGATCCTGCAGTTTCCTCATGACGTCTTAAAACACTAAAAATATCACCAGAGTTAGAGTCAAATTCCAAGGTTGTTACATAGAAGTAACCTTGAAATAGAACTATACTAAATGCTGAAATGGCGTCAGGAAGAGTAATAAAATCCCCGTCTGCAGATGTGCTAGCGTCGCAGGCGTTACCGTCGACGGTGTTTAAACATAGTACCTTAACGGGCGTCGTTCCTGACGGTGTAACGGTTGCCCAATATAATTTGCTACCTGCAACGAAATGCTCAGTGAAAGTACAGGATGTGTCAAAAAGGTTTCCAAGTGAGGGATACAAAAAATCAAAAATACATCCAATGTTTGTTTTTGGGTTTTTTAAGGAAGTTTGTAAGCCATATTTGTCCTCTATCAAAATGCACTTCATCCCATTAATAAATTCCACCCTCTATTTTCCCGAGATAATATCAATTCCGTAGTTAGAGAGTGTGAATCCCACTTTGGCCACTTTTGAAAAGGAATTGGATTTCAAACTGGAAAACCTGCATTTGAGATTCCAAAGATGATGTAAAGAATACATCAATGTATTGTTTAAAATACATCTAATATTCAAATAGTATTGGTTTTGATGGATATTATGAATGAGCATGATGTTTTACTCAAATCGAACCAAAATCAACATGTAGTATGTAGATTATCATTGATTTGATTGATATGGCGGCGATTCTAATAAAAAAAAAAGTTATGTGCACATGAAAAGTGGCCAAAGCTGAATTTGACATTTCTGAGAAGATTGCCATAATTTGATAACGACCGCTCCCAAATGGATTGACAATTATTCTTATGACACATCAAAGATTGTTGAACATAATTATGTCTATTTCACGTAATGGGACACTTTTTTGACACACTCTGTATTGAGTGGGTATGGACATTTGTTTATTCAACTAGCTCTTGGTTACATGTATATGTTGTTCGATGAGTGCCCGTGAGGTCACGAATCGAACATTATACTTGTGCGCCTACCCAGCCAAATAGTCCCATTGTGTCAAACTTGATTAATGAGGGCTCACCAAGTTGTTATGATTTTAATACCAACAGACAAAAACAGGCAGGTATTAACTTACAAACCATAATAAATACACACTTAAAAAATTGGTAGTTAAAAATGATGCACTGACTGAAAGAGGGTTAAATATTGACCATATAAGTTGTTCCATAATATGACCATATTGTTCCATGAGTGCCACGTTTAGAATCTTTTCACCGGGTTTTTACCGGGTTTTGAATTTACAAAATTGAACTTCTTGTGGAATTATATGGAAATAAGCCTAATTGGTACATATTAATATTAAAATATTTAGTCAAAACATATATGCATAATACCGTCTGAATTCAGTGTTAAAACAAGTACACCCAACTCTGCCGTCTTTAGACTTTGACAAGTTCCCCCTGAAATCGGTCCCTTCGATATCTGACCATTGACGTCAGACGAACCCCAGTACAATATTCTGAAGTATATAAATGAGAAAAGAACTGTTACAATCATATACCAAACAAACAATCCCGGCGGGGGAAGGGGGCACTTAGTGCATATGAGGTTGCGGGGATATGCCGCCAAATAGGGTCCCATTTGTCATCCTACTGGTAAAAGAATGACCCCTTTAAGTCATAGCCATTTTTTGGTAAATTTGTCTAAAATCCTTAAATAAATTAGGTCTCTGGTAAATATATGGGTCCATTTCCCCCGAAAATTGATAAATGTTTGGGTCAATTTTCATATTGCTGGCGGCACATCCCTACCAGAAAGAGACCCCCCCCCCCCCGCAAGCAAACAGTCAACAAAATAATCGATAGGGAGGTATATCACTGTATGAACCAGTAGGAGGTGTCCCGCAAGCATAAAAGTGTGCATTATATGTTAGAAAAATAACTATCGAGCCCAACTTTTGTATTTATATTGAACAAAACACCACACTTATGACAAAAACAAATAAAAACCGCAATCTCTGAACATGCACTTTTTAAAATTCGCGGCGATCGAAAGTCCCAGTGTCGATGATGTCATAATTATACAATGCACATGCGCAAATTTGAGCACCGATACCCATGAACCCTAAGTTTTTATTCATTTTTGTGACTAGTATGGTGTTTTGTTCTATATAATTACGTAATTTCGGCTCGATAATTATTTGTCTAACAAATAATGCTCAATGTTGTGCTTGCGGGACCCTTCCTTTAAACATACAATTACAATATCTCATCGAAGAGATTTAAAGCTGCAATGACAGTGTTTCCTAGTGCATACTTGTATTTGTTTCCAAAAGCAATTTAGTTTAAAACCGTGACTAACTAAACTCGCGTCTAAATTAAACGCGAGTTTATCTCGTCCTCCTAAGGGGTTGGTTACCCTCCCCCTAAGAATTTTCGCCGATTGCGCTAAAACGCAAAGGACAGTAGTAACCTAAAACGCGTCTAAGGTGATCGCTTTTACATCCATTGCGCTCATTTTGACGGAAATAAATTGAGGGTACCTTACCCAGGGGTAGGGTAAGCCATCAATGTCCGATATGAGGGGATTGCCACCGTACAATTTTTTAAATCGCCATTTTGAAATTTATTTAATTGTATGGTCCTGAATATTCTAGTATAATGTTAGAAGCACAAATCCGAATGAAATTCCGATATTTGCAACTTTTTTGGCGAAAATGTCAATCTTGGTCTATATTTCACTGTACAGCGCCGGGGGGGGGGGGGGGGGTAGGCCTACTCGCCTATTACGGTATACGGGGATGTGCCGCTCTAATGGGTCGCTTTTTGCAAAAAAATCCCTAAACATGGGGTATGATTTTGTGCTGGAAAATCCCTAATAATGGGTTCACTTTTTACAAATGGTTCTATTTTCGCGAACCCACCCCCTCCCCCGAAGTACAGCGAATACGGCGGGATTTTGAGGTCGGCCATGTTTAGTGACGTCATTGTGACATCATGCGTGGGGATTTTTGTATTTGTTTGATATGTTTGGAAAGAGGGGACCTCTAGCTATACCATGGTACCCAATTAAGCATACTCTGCATCTCGGTTTGGATTTTTTTAGGCGATGGTACCTCCCACCCACCCCTTAGGTAGCAGTGTTATAAACACGTCTCAGAAGAACGAGGGTTAACCGACCTGTTTAACAACAACAACACTTTAAACTCTGCTAACTCGTCCCTAGAGTGGTTGTGCGTTCACTGTATACAGGTATTCATTTTATTGTGGCCCAAATGGGTTACAATAGATATCGACCGAATCCCTCAAATACATGCATTTGTTTAAAACTACCATGATCTGCACGTCAGCTTGCACCGGGCTCGGTTGAGTAATCATTCAAGAAGGCATACAGTTGGTGTGTGAGTTTATTTTAAAACACACGTTAAACTACCCTCATACTGTCGTTCCCATAAGTATTGATTTGAAAAGACATGTGCTCGTTGTCCATTGAACTCATGGGTTCGAGATGAACCATCAGCAGGAAAATGGAAGACCGAATCAACGGATGCTATACTCAACTGTTACATAGAATATTTAACATCAGTTGGAGGGACCACATCCCAAAAAGCGTGGTATATGGCGATATCCCCCCCTATAACATCAATAATCAGGCAGCGCCGTTTATGTTTCGCTGGCCACTGCTTGCGAACAACCAACCAGCATATCTCCCGTCTAATTCTTGGACTCCTCCTGGTGGGAAAGCTAACAGAGGCAAGAGACCCCTTCAGTATCCTGATACCGTCAAGAACGATAAAGGTTTAGATCCACCAGAGATTCGCCAACTCATGAATTACAGGAAAGTCAGGGCCCAGTATGTAGCGATTGCTTCCTCCATTTCGTCCACGGACGACCAATGTTGATGATGATGAATGTGCGTAAAAACTTCGTTGAAGTATTCTGTTACTGCAATTTTTTACCGGGCTTTTCAAACATGCCAGTTATACAGGTGTGAGCGAGACGCACATAGTATCAGCTCTACACAACATTTCAATGGGATGTCAATAGACATGTTTGTCCCCGTATTCAATGTATGGTTAAACGATGTGTTTCAAGTCAAAGTTAAACGCGTGTTTTTTTGTGTGCATTTCTACAATATTTGAAATTGTCCAGTAAGAAATCATAAAAATTCCCTGAAAAATTAAATTTGTTTTTAATTCAACACTTTTTTTTTCTTCTCGTAGATTTACATTGTCCGGATCAAACAGGTGAAATTCTTGCTAACATGAACTATTGAGCATATGTTGATGCAATAATTGTTGGTATCATCATCACATGCTCAGTGTGTTAGTGTAAAATAACCGTACATATGATAGTAAATACTTGCCCATTTGTGCTATCAACGTCGATAGCAATAACTTTTTTACCTCCAACACCATCGGCCCCGCAGAAGTCTGATCCATCATAGAGTGGTTGACTATCACTCTCGTCCAGGTTGGTTACGCGAATACCAATACTGTCATCGTCTGGATTGCCCCAAAATAGTTTTTGACTTACAGGGTCAATTTTGAAGATTCTAACTGCAATACAATAATATGTCATTGGTTTTAAAAATACCCCACAAAAACACAAAACAAACAAACACAAACACCCACAAAACACAAACAAAAAACACAAAGTAAAACAAAACAAAACAAATAATAGGCCTAATAATGATAAACAAAATATTAACAAATAAATTTATGGGAAAAGCAATGATGTCATCCTGAAAAATAGTTCTTAGTTTTCATGTTATCCTGAAAATATGAAAACAATATATCAAAGAATAATGATAACGTTGATGGTATCATGTTTCGTTCACACATTAAAATAACATTTTAAAATCATCATTATGCAACTACAAAATTGGTGGGCTTTTCTTCTAATGACCATTACATTTTTTTTAAAAATCTACGGTCACGTGGTCTATCATTGCGCCATGGGTATATTACATAGAAACACGGAGACTCAAATACGTAGGGAGTCATGTGACTTCTGACAAGGACAAACACTTGAGAGGAACACGCCCCTTTGACCGTTTGTAAGTACTCTTAATAATTCATATCAATCATAATGCAGACAGAAAATGTTAAAGAACAATACACTTTGCATTATGGCGTGAATAAAATCCATACTACAGTCATCAAAAAAAGTAACTATACAGGTAAGAAATGGGCTTTTAACTCTAAAAATATATATCCTACCTAAACATATTAAATAATAAAGTTGTTGACAAATGTATCTTCTTTAATATGAGATATTGCACGCTAGGATCGGTTGAATATTTAAGAAGTGACAATCCAAAATGTAAGGTGAAGTCACAATTTCATTTTCACATTTCACTTTTCAACACGGGGGAAAGTATGACAAGTAGCGTGTGTGTGACGTATTGATCCATCGGAACAATACGGCCGACTATCCAACTTGCGCATGCATCCCCCAATTGCACTACCGGTAATCGATAAGGTACCCGTAGATGGGTCCGCGTGTAGAAAATAAAAATGTGAAAATGAAAATCGGACTTCACCTTACATTTTGGAGTGTCACTTCCTCAATAATCATCCAATCCTATCGTGCAATATCTCATATTAAAGAAGATAAATTTCTCAAACACCTTTATAATTAACTTTTGATGACTGTATTGCTATCACCTGTAATTGTAATCGTCCTAATCGATACTGTGTCTCAACAGTTTGTAAGTACTCTCAATTCATGTGGTCGTCAATCATAACGCGAAAACGATTATTGCCGATTATTGCCGATTATTGCCGATTATTGCCGATTATTGCCGATTATTGCCGATTATTGCCGGGTTCTGCCTGTTTCTGCTGGGCAAACTTAGCGTTTATTAGCGGTTTCTTCCCCAGCAGAAACACGCTCATAATGTCTCGCGTATCATCACACATTCCAGAAATGGATTAATGTTTATTATTTTCGTATGTAGGGCAGGATGGGGCAACTGGTCCGGTTAAGCATATTTCATGATATAAAAGATTAAAGCTCGTGTACATATTTATGGAATTGCCATGAAAATATCACCCATGTAACTGTTTACATATAACATATAATCAATGTTTAAAAATATCTAAAGAAAAGGCCAATTACCACTAACTGAAAACTTTACTTGGCACGGACCAGTTACCCCATCATTGGGGCAACTGGTCCTATATGTTCCAACGGTTAGAATACAAAGAAATCAGTGAATGACAACACGGAAACTAGGCAGCATTTTCTTTACAAACACATTTCCATATTATTTAACATGTAAAAAGGATACATGTCTCATGAAACCCATGTTTTATACAGTTTTCGTGGTTAACGTGTACATAGCAGTATACTAATGGTGTACAAAGCAAGCGAAATTTTCGACTGCACATTTATTAGATAAAACGGTATGAACCAAGTTAAATGGTTACATGGTTGTGATATTCAGATGCCCCATACATTTGTCTATATATA
>CM069459.1:51957872-52048443 GCA_035610835.1 Ophiura sarsii | reverse complement strand
CTTACAACTAAAATAAATAACCCGAAGCTCTATTTACATACCGACCACTTATCTTTCGTTATATTTAAACAAGCGGTAATACGCTACTCGATAAATATTCCTTTGCTACTCGCAACTGTACGCGCTAAAAATCTCATCGGGGCCTGATAACAAACTCATCGGGGCCCGGAACATTCTCGCAATTTTTATCGCGTACAAATGGAACTGCTCCCTTAGAAAATTGACATATCAAAATTGCTGCCTAATGGTATGGATGTAATGAATATTAGTCAAACCTCTATTATAAATGAGATGAGAGCCAAATGCCATTCCTCTGCAACATAGCAGATCGATACAGATGAGTGAAAATTAACGTGTCGCAAACATTTCCATAAGTCAACAAAAATTAAAATGTTTGCAACTTTCATTTCCAGATTTCTCTGCAGTATTAAAGAGAATGATTTCGTTTGTAAGACTTATTTATACATCACGGAATATTTTGAATTTGATGCGCTCCCGTATTGGCAGCCAGTGAAGATAGTTCATGAGGGGTGCAGGACTGTCACGCTTGCCCGCGGAGAAGATACGTTTGACGGCTTTGTTTTGGAGAGACTGAAGACGATCAAGGTCCTTAGATATGGCGACATATAGGAGTGCATTTCGGAGGTGGCGAATTACTCCCTGCTCCCTACCCCCATCCCCGTTGGTTACGCCACTATAATAGTTGGATGGTTTAAAGACCAACATGGAAGTCTGATCGAAGAAAAGTGAAAGCAGACAAAAATACAGCGTATCTTTTGTAACAAAACATTGCAATAATAAATATTAAAATATACACCTTTTCTTTGGAAATGCTTTTATCGACAGGAAGCCGAAAAATCCCACACCTGGTCTACGGGCGAACAGACCTTTTAGATTGAATAATCGGACCTTCGCGTTTTATTCTAAAATGATGTACATGACAACTATTTTGCTTACATGTGTCTCGGGCACATTGAACAAAAAAAAATTATCTCCCCGCTGTTTCTATTGTTGCCTTAGCGTTTAATAGCATTACTAATTATATCTTTTGGCGGATCCTATGTTTATTCATGCTTGGTGGATAGGTTGTAACCTTATAGCAATATAGTCATTAAAATGCAACCCCTTTTATGAAAAAGTCCCATATATCATCGTGGCACAACTGAACAATGAACGGGGCCCTTGATGTCCCTGCAAAATACAAAATATATATTATGGAATGCAATTATATTGTATTGTTACGAAAAATCACACCGACCATGAAAAAGTGTCTACGTTTGTATATTCAGTTTAAAGATTGACACGTTTTAATTTAAAATAATTTTCTGTTTTGATTTAAAAAAAACATGACCTGAATATTTGGACGCACTCAGTATTATGATACTGTCATAGTCTGCCATGGGCGGAAAACCCTACATTCACGAATCACGATCACTTTTATATTTCGGAATTGGTCGAATTTCGTCACTACTGGTCATCAATTGAGACTGCTCAAAAGGGGTTACTGTTGGGTTAATATTATACTGATTGTACTTGAATAGTTACCTTGAATCCTTGAAAATATCTGGTGATCATTTTTATAATATTTCCATGTTGTTATGATTATTTGTGTGAGTGGAAATTGCCTTGTATGTATATCTGCTATCTACTGAAGATAGCAACATAAACGTAGCACTAAAAGACAATTTGATACAAAATAATCTGTCAGTGAAGATGTTTTTATAGAATTAAAAACTGATACTCTCTACCAATGCTTGTTTGTAGATAATGTTTCTAGTCTTTTTATTTGACTCTAATTTGATTTCATGTGTTAATGGGTGTTAGGGGTTTGGGTAGGGCGGCAGAGAGTTGAAGTGGCAATATATCTTTGGAGTTATTTCAATTCATACATTTTAGTAGCTCATGAGCTTGGTGCATGTTTTAAGGGCCTTTATAGACCCACAGCTTATGGGTAAGGTGTTCTGTCAATACATTTTGTTAAGACAACTAGCAACATTTTGAGAAAAATAGTTGTCTTGACATAATCCTTTTTTTTTAAAGTTACATGACCCCCCCCCCCCCCCCCCCCCCCCCCCCCCCCCCCCCGCCCTCCAGTATAAATAATGAACGGTCCCTTATGTTGATATGTTTTCATTTACAGAATGCCTAAATGATCCAGTATTTCTAATTGGAAGTCCAGGCGATTTTGGCCGTGCCAATCAGATCATCGAAAAGTTCTGTCCGGATTTTGAAACTTCATCAGAATTAGCCTTAGGGGCAGTTATATCTGACAAAATATATCAAGTCGACTATGACCCCATATATGGTATGGTTTATTGGCGTGATGGAAATGACGTCATTACTCGTGGGTTACCAGATGATAGATACACCAATACAGAACCATGCTTCAACCAGGTGATTCTGAATGACGGTAGGTTACCATGGTTACTGTAGACCTTAATACACAAACAGTTCCACACCAGGTAGACTACTTTGATGTTGGCTTATCCAAACCCAATAATCGGTACTAAAAATCTTGAGATACGGTATACAATAAATAAGCAAATCTCTTATCCGTTGTTTGATACCTCATCCATTAACATCGAGTGGATATAGTTTTGAAGTTATGATGGTTTGAATGACCGCAAATAACGAACATTCCGGTCGATGCCTATTACCCAATCATCCAGATACCTTAGCGCACACAGTGGACAATACAATCAATGATATCCTATAGAAAGCGAAGTAAAGGGTTCAACAAAAGAAAGTATACCACTTTGTTTATGTCATTTTGAGTAACATTCAATTTTATTTGGACCAAACAGGCTAGATAGGCATTTAGATGAATCTTTTAGGCATAATTTGATACCAAATTTGCCCCTAACAACAAAGATAAACCATGATTAGCACCATTTAAAGAAAATTGGTCACTTTTTCAAAACTCACATTTTCAACGCACGCAAGCCGCGAGAAAATGCTGTGCGTGGCACTTTGAATGGCCGGGAATGAAATGGATATTGATCACACAGCAACTGCGTTGGGTTGTGCCTGAGCGAGCGCGCTATTTGATTATGAACAGGTAACATGTGATATTTTCTTCCCGCGTATGTGTATTGAAAATGTGCTAATCATGGTTTATCTTTGTTGTTAGGGGGCAAATTTGGTATCATATTATGCCTAACAAATTCATCTAAATGCCTATCTAGCCTGTTTGTAAATAAAATTGAATGCTACTCAAAATGACATAAACAAAGTGGTATACTTTCTTTTGTTGAACCCTTTATAGTGCAACTTTGTTTTTAAGTTAGGCGTAGCAATTGAAATAATCATAGCTTTAACAGTATTCATTCGATTTTTATACATGAGGTATCGAACTAAGGAGAAGAAATTTGCTCATTTGATGTATATCTTGGAGTTTTGATATTGATTAAATTGATGTTTGATTGGCCAACATCAAAGCACCCGGTCTGGAACTTTTTGAGTTTTAAAGTATATTATGCGTTGTCATTTAAAAGGGTTAGGACGGTATTCTGAAATAAATTACAAACTTCACCAACTTCCCGTATATGATACACGGGTTGGTGTAAATATACAATGCAAGAATTTCTCAGACGCAAAAATTTAGACCCATATTTGGGGTAAAATTGGGCACAAAGAGATCCTTCATGGAGGGAGCCCTCAAATTGTTCCGAAGTTGGGGTTTTCACATAAATATATGTAATGCCTAACATAACTACCACCCAAAATATAAAGCCTAATTTGCAGTATTTCATGTGAAATTCATGGATTTGATAGCGTTTTGAGTTTCGATGTAGATGACCTCGAAATTACCCAAATTCATCTAAAAGGCAACAGATATATGGCTTCTTACTTATTTGTTCATGTTCATTCAAAATAACCTTGAAGACCACCCATGGCCTGTTGCGATGCATGCTAGTCATGACCATCCTGATTCAATTGGTGGTGATTTTTAACCAAATAACAAAAAAAGAAGTGAAAAGCACTAATATTCTTCGGAAATGCTTAAGAAAAAATGTCTTTATTTTTCATTTTTACTGATTTTTTAGAAGAAATCTTGTCATCGATCTAAACAAAGTGAAAATATTATGTGATAACATATCCGCAATACAACTTAATGTGGATATTGGATTTAGGATTACAATTCGTCATAATATCTTGAAATCCATAGTTAAATAAATTGTCTGCAATCTCTGCAATCACATACGACTGCAGAAAATATTAAGCATTAATTCATTTCTGGACTTTTGGTATACACGCGTGATGTATCAGTCTGCATTATGATTGACGCGAATAAAGTAAATGTACATATAATAAACTTATAGATTGGGGGTAACTGCAATGTTTATCAACAAACGAAATGGTCGCAGGGACTGGACTGTCGATACATGCTTGAGGGAACAGCATAACCACAACACTGTCCACTATGAGCGTGTTTCTGCTAGGGAAGAAACCGCTAATAACCGCTAAGTTTGCCCAGTAGAAACAGGCAGAACCCGGCAATAATCGGTATTTTTGCTAATCCCAAAAACCTTCACAAACCAGGTTTGGAACCGGCATTAATCGACAATAAACCCAATAGAAACAGAAAGGCGATTCTTAGCGGTTTGCGTCGTGAACCGTGTCACGCTGGGTTATACACATTATTATGGCCATAAGGGTTTAGATCGCGAGCGATCTGAAAAAGGGTACCTGGCTGCTGAAAATTAGTAACTCCCACAATACAGCACGGTCGATACTTCAAAAATACACTACAACAACAAGTACCGTATACACAAGAAAAATATTATTTGTAAATAAATCTTCACTTGATTCTGTTCCGTGCTCACAGTGTCAAGCGGGGCCGAAGGCACCGTACGCGGATAGCCCGCCGCTAGGCGCTAGTTAGAAAAGGAGCCGCAGGCCGCCTGCGGCCGAGGCGACTAAACCCGGCTTGTTACGAACCGATTTAAGTTAGGTCCAATTTAGATGAGCCCGCCGCAGGCGCGATACGGTCTACCAACCGACCCGTGTAGAATTTGCGAACTCAACCCCTATTTTGCGCGAACTCTACCCCTATCGTAGAGGGCGCTGTTGTACCTAGGATGCGTGTTTTTTTCAGCAAGCTAGATGGTTCGCCGCCAAAAAATATGCGATCTCTACCACTATCGCATTATTATGAAGCATTCTTTTTCAGGTGCGTTGGCATTGTTTGGTATTACAAAAGGTCAAATGTCGTGGCCCATCGACTAGGATCGATAAACTTAGCGGTAACTTTTCGCGAGTAGAAACAGGTGGGGGGGGGGGGGGGGGGGGGATTGACCGATTGAAACTTAGGGTTCATTAGCGTTTACTTTTTGCAGTGCCCCAGCAGAAACACACTCTATGCCTTATTGCTCTTTATAATGCCTTAGGGCGAGTTTTAAAAGCACAGTTCTTAACAAAACAGGATGCGCGCGCAAACCGCCGGGCAAAGAACAATGTCAACTGCCGACCAAACGCCCGGTGTGACGACACCTGTCACTCCATATATAGGTAACGATTAAGATTGTAGGTGATGGCATTTATTTTATTCACGCCATCATGAAATAGGAAGAAAAACAATGTATTTTTTTCTTATTTTTAAAGAATTTTCAATTGGCGGCTATGTCCCTAATAATGTAACGGTCATTGGAAGGAGAGAAGGTCAATTGCGCAGTTGCATTGCAGATTTTAAAATTTTATTTTATTGTGAAACGAAACATGATACATTTACACAGTCATATCGTTATCCTTAGGCCTAAACAAAAAGAAGTTTGATTGGCCTAACCCGACCGCCCTAAATACATCGCCGACCCTGAATATTTTTTTTAATTATTTTGAAGGAGAAAAAAACACAAAAACACACAAACAACCAAACAAACCCCCAAAACAATTGAAAAAAGTATTAAAGTGTCTGACTGTTTGCTTTCATTTTCGGCTATTTTAAATCCCCATCGAAATGAAAAGCGGGTGATTTCAAAACAAAACAAAATCTCGACCGACCTACCCTATTTGTTTTTGTCATGTTAGGCCAATCAAACCATTTTCAGGATAACATGACAACTATTTTACAAGACGCCATCATTTGTATTCACATACAGTTATTTTATTTCTACCTTCGTGATTTATTTTGTTATTTCATTTTTAAACGTATACATATTATTGTATTGCAGTTCAAATTTTCAAAATTGACCCAGTAAATCGTCAACTATTTTGGGGCAATCCAGTGGGTGGAAGTGGTATACACGTAGCCAACCTTGACGGTAGTGATAGTCAATCACTCTATGAAGGATCAGACTTCTGTGGGGCCGATGGTGTTGGAGGTAAACTCGTTGCTCATATCGACGTTGATAGCACTAATGGGTAAGTATTAAAATTGCTCATAAAAAGTTTGGAATATTTTTCAAGCACAATGTTTTCAAATATCGCGGAATATGTTCATTAAGTGTTCTATATCCATGTAAAGCTGATGTGTTTATCTTTACAATGATAACAAATTTGAAGAAATCCCTTGCTCCGGTGCTCAGCTACTTGCTTGAGAACATGGGGAGGTCACAATCTGAATGTGCAAAATCAACGCTATTTTTGGTTGATTTTGGCACTTTAAGATTGTGACCTCCCAATGTTCGCACGCAAGAAGCTGAGCACTGGAGCAAGGTGTTGCTTTAAATTTGGTATCATTGTAAACATGAACACATCAGCTTTACATGGATATATAACACTTAATGAACATTCTGCGATATTTGACAATCTTGCGCTTGAAAAAATGTTCCAAACTTTTTTTGAGCAGTTTATTAACATGTACGGTTCTTTAATACACTAACACACTGAGCATGTGATTAAGATGATATCAAAAATAATTGCACCAAATTATGCCCAATAGTTCAAAATTATTTAAGCAAGATTTCACCTGTTTGAGCCTGTAAAGCTACGAGAAGAAATAAAATGTGTTGCGAATTTAGGGGGAATTGTTATGATTTTCTTTTTTACAATTTCAAAAATTGTAGAAATTCACAAAAAAAGAAGAAGAAAAAAAACCCCGACCGACCAACCCGCTGAGAAATTGCTACGGTAAGATGATAGAGAGACACACATAATAGCCTATAAGACATGTAAGCGAATGATAGGGTGGTGCACCATGACAAAATTACAACATAAACGCTGTTCTATTCGGGCAAACATTCCTCTCAGGTACATTGTGGTAGGTCAGTCAGGCGTTTTGTTTGTTGCTGTTTTTCAACAACAAAATTGGAACTGGTGAATTTTCAATACTTTTTCAAATTTTGAAAAGTAATCAAAAAAAAATAAATCATTTTTTGGTCCAAAAATGCTCATATATATATATATTTTTTTTTGGGGGGGGGGTCTCCAAAAATGTGAAGGCTAAAAAATACTCAAATTAATGTCCGATAACAATTTTGTTATTGATTTTGTTGATTTTGTTAGAAAATTTGAAATAAGGGTCAGTTGGACCTTACCTTTTTGTTGACATCTTTGTTTTCAGAGGTTCGGTGTTGTACAATGCAATAATAATAAGCGTGACAAATCGCTTTTTTATAGAGCTGTATGACATGATTTTTCGTATCATAAAGCACTGATTTCGTGTCATACAGAGAGCTTCACATCATAAAGAGATCGGTATGATATGAAAATATCCTCTTTGGTTAATCAACCAATGGAAATATCAGTATTCATGTCTCCTGAATGATAAAGCGCCTTATTACTGACCTTATCTTATAGTTTGACCACCAACCCACTGAGTGTTTTGACATAAACTAATTCATGAATATATAATTTCAGATGTGTTAAGACTGCTGTACCATAGAAAATGCATTGCTATACTCATTATGTTTTGTGTACATACGAACATTATACAGTCATCAAAAAAGTAACTATACAGGTAATAAATGGACTTTTAACTCTAAAAATATATATTCTACCTCAAAATATTAAATCATAAATTTGTTGAGATATTTATTTTCTTTAATATGATATATTGCACGCTAGGATAGGTTGAATATTGAAGAAGTGACAATCCAAAATGTAAGGTAAAGTCACAATTTCATTTTCACATTTTACATTTCAACACGAGGGAGAGTATGACAGGTAGCGTGTGTGTGGCGTATTGATCCATCGGAACAGTACGGCCGACTGTCCAACCTGCGAATGCATCCCCCAATTGCACTACCGGTAATCGATCAGGTACCCGTAGATGGATCCGCGTGTAGAAAATAAAAAATGTGAAAATGAAAATCGGACTTCACCTACCATTTGGGAGTGTCATTGCCTTAATAATCACCCGATCCTAGCGTACAATATCTCATATTAAAGAAGATGAATTTCTCAACAACTTTGTAATTTAATATTATTAGGTAGGATATATATTTTCGGTAGAAGCGCATTTATTACCCGTATAGTTACTTTTTTTGATGACTGTAGTTTGATCAGTTCCAAAACAAAAGCGTACTCGCGTGATTATTTTCATACGCACTGTGCGCTTGTTGCCTTTATATTCGCTCGTCGTTCTGTATCTATACTGTAATGAGGCTTCGCCAATTTGGAACTGATCAAACTATATCATATGAACGTAGCGTGTACTGAGTACAAATATATAAATTTGTATTGGTTGCCCTATCGATTATTTTAATGAATGTTTGTAAGATGTTAACAGATCTTTCCTTATGTGTGCTCTAGAATGTTGTACTGGGGTTCATCTGGCAGCGGGGGTCAGCTATCGAAGGGACCGGTTGCAGGGGGAACTTGTGAAAGTCTAAAGACGACAACAAACGGCGTACTTACCTTAACACTGAATACAGACGGTATTGTGCACATGTCTTTACTCTATTTTGTAATATTAATATGCAACAATATCATGAATATACTTATTTCCTAATCATTCCTAATACAAGGGCGTGTCAAAAAAGTGTCCAATGAAAAATATAACATTGGACGTGAAGTACTAATGGTCTTGTTCAACATTATTTAAAGTGTCATCAAATGTTGCTCCTATCCATTTGGGAGCTTTCGTTATTAAAGTATTGCAAATCTTCCCAGGCATGTCAAATTCAGCTTTGGCCACTTTTCACTCGTCCAAGGAACTCTTTTATTAGAATCTTCATACAGTGTGTAATTGAACAAAATCAATAAATTCAATAATAATCTAACTTATTAATGTTAATAGGTTAATTGGTTATCACAATAACCGTGGCCAAACCAAGAATAAGATGGTAATTCATTTTTAAAGCATACGGAGGTATATATTGTAGCCACAGAACCTACAGGGTGTCCCAAAAGTCTATGCACGCTTTTGAAGAGTCATATCTCATAAAATATAAATCATATGGTATAAATTTAACCATATTTTAATAGACGAGACTTAGGAAATTATTTTGATACCAAACACAATCCTATTGGTGAACCAACAGCATTATGAAACTGGTTGAAAGTTTTTGGCCATGTGCCAGACCAACCCATACCAAGTACCACACATTGTTGCTAAAATCAGGTGCGCATAAACTAACAGCATGAAAGCAACGTTGCGCATTAGTCACAGTTCACTGATTACCTTGCAACATTAATGTTATTACCAAACTCGGTCACTCATAACATAAATAGGCGTATAGTAGACAACATTGCACAGCAAAAGTCTTCATTCAAGATGGTTAACAGCATAGATAAGCGAATACAAATTGTATGGTTCTACGCTAAATCAAATTCAGTTCAACTTACTCAACAAAAATTCAGAAAACATTTCAAAGTGAAACGCGCACCAGGAAGAATATCCATTCTGAAGTTGGTGGATACATTTTTGAACACGGGAACTGTGCATGATTTGTATCGATGTGGTAGAAAGACTGGTAGATCAACAAGTCACATTGATGTCATAAGACATGCAGTAGCCAAAAGTCCAAAGAGATCTATTCGCCGACCTTCCGCAGAAAACAAGATTAAAAGATCAACTGTTCACAGAATTTTGCGTAAGGACTTGAAGACGTTTCCATACAAGATTCAGATCAAACAAAACATTAAAGCAGCGGACAGATATAGTTTGTCACTTATAAATATTACAATTGACGGATCACTTTCTGTGTAACCAACTCTACCCGTCTTTTTGTTAATCTCAATAGGTATGGATTTATGAACTTTATTCCTCCGAAGTATAAAATTACATTTTTGCAGTAATACATATTTTACTTCTAGGGTGGTATTACAAATAGATGTTACTCCAATGTTTGGTATCAACATTATTTCCCACATCTCCTCTTTCTAAATGTGTATTCATATTTTCAATACGACTTATATTTTGTGAAATACAAAGCTTCAAAGTCGTGCATAGACTTTTGGGACACCCTGTACAATTACCTATTGCAACCAAAATGCCAGCTATTACACTATGTTAGGCTTGTCGAGACCATGAAGCTATACACAATCGTCGGGGATAAACAGCGGGTTGCCGTGCCCCCCTCCCCCCCCCCCCCCCCCCCCCCCCGCTCCCCCACAGGACTTCCTCAAATCAACTTGTTTGACCACAGATGGTTTGACTTACTTTCATGGTCCTAAAACAAATTTAGGATGTTACCAACAATAATTTGGCATATATAAACCAACATGTATGATCAGAGTATAGTTTTAACAATGTGATGTATGTGTTAGACCACTAAGAAACTCATATCTGGTATTTTTGCTTTGTTAACAATCTTTAAAAATGGCCGCCAAAATATTGGCCACAAATGGTAAAAAGTGGTCAAAATTCTATAAAATAGCATAAAACCAACCAAAATGTATGATGAAAATATAATTTTAACGATGGGATGTATGTGTTAACATACTTAACAGTCCAAAATTGCCCACAAAATGGGTCCCAAAATGATTTAACAAATTGTTGGAATACCATAAAATGGGATAATATCAACCAAAATGTATGATAAAAGTATAGTTTTAACATTGGGGTGTGTATAATTATATAGACCACACGTCACTCATATCTAGTATATTTGCATTGTAATAACATACTTTAATTCCAAGATGGCCACCAAAATGGCCGCTGTAAATATAAAAATAGTCTACATGAGTGTATGATAATCAAAAATAGATATTTTAAAAATGTATATCACATCACATTCACAAATAGTATGTTCCAAACTGCTTAATTATTGCTTTTAGATATAAGGCCCACCTCTGTGACAATTTGAATTCACTATCACTTTCCAAAATGGCTGCCAAAATGGACAAGTTGATGTTAAAAGACCTTAAACAATACCCACAATCTAATGGGACAGCATTCACTATATACGAGGGTCATTCAATAAGTTCTACCTCCTACCTCATAACTTTATTATTATATGAGCTAGTCTTATCAAATATCACACGATTGAAGCATGGAACCTCAGCTACAAATCCAATGTAAATTGATCTGATTACTGGTTGTACTTTTCCGGACATGCAGTGATAACCAAACCTCGATTTAGTGTGACGGAAACGGATGAAAAACAGCAAAATATCGCCGAAGTGCTTTTCAATTGGCCTATTGTAAGAGGCAAAACACACCTATCGGTCAATTATAACCGTTCTAAATGTCAGATATCTCTTTAACAGACTGTAAACAATAAAGTTGACTGATTGGTTTGGAAAATATATGCCCTCTGATTAGCCAGATCCAGGTCAGGAAAACCATTCAGTTTACCCCTCCCCTAGAAAACCCTGTAAAAGTCATATTTGACTTTCATGAGAACTTAGCGATCTTCAATATACCGAACTAAATAGAGGGATTTAAAGTCTGTCAAAGCGATAATTTTCTATCATTGACTACCTGATTGACTATTCTAAAGGTTGCACATAAGTAAAACTCATAAAGTGACTATTATGGTAAATATTTAACATTCGAGGCATCATTGTTGCGTAAGTTGTAACAACGAAAATTTGACTGATTATCAATATTCCGGTAAGCCAATGGCATAGCAATACATTTGAGTTGATATTACACTATTTGCAAGCCTTCAAGAGTTAATATTGTTTACAATCTTATCTATACATGATAATACTGTAATATATGCAGATATCATTCATTCATTTCTATTTTCAGTACTTTAATCATGCTCTTATATCTAACCATACAATACGAAAAAACCACCCCAAAACATGTGAATATTGTTAAGGTAATTTTCTGTGTCCGTTGTCCAAAATCTCTCTCTGGCTTTGGCCACGTCATAACAAAAGTAAAACAGATATCAATTATCATTTACTACACATATGTAGCTATGATTCGGAGCTATAATCATGACAAATGTCATGAGGTTGACATTAATATTAGCGATGTTATGAGGGAGGAGGTAGAACTTATTGAATGACCCTCGTATGTCTATGATAAAGCCCAGGGGCTGCAGATCTAGTTTGAGTATTTTAAAATATCCAATAGGACAAAAACCGGGATTTCTACATTTTTACATTTGTATTACATACATAAATTTACAACTGTAAGGATTAAGAAAAATCAGATTTCTTTGTGCAATAACACGTCGTTTCAATGGTTATTGGGAAATAGCGACATTCAAATAATTATTTGATATTTGCTCATTCTTTGCCACCATAATCGGGAACTGTCACTGTGGCCGAGTGGTCTAATGCGGTAGTGTAATTACTTGTATTAGCTATGAAAACTTTTACGAGTTTGAATCTCACCGGGGTCACTTTTTCTTTTGTCTTTATTTTTGTAACAAATGACGTTGTTTTATCTGTCTAAACATTGGACATTTAATTTATACTATACGAATGCTTTTCCCCTTTAACTGTACGGCTTTTCAAGAAGCATGGCGCGGTAGCAGGACAGTTTATTTTTCACTCTTAATTCACTCTAAAACCATGATTTTGAAGTTATTAGGAATCGTCTTGCTCTGTAGCTCTGTTTAATTATGATTTATGATCAGAAATGTAAATTTTCAAGAAAATATAATTTCTAAAAAAAATGAATGGAGGGCACCCCTGGACAAGATCACACACTATCCCTTAAGTTACCAGCCAACATGATAGGCCGATTTTCAACCCAGTAAATTTGTGATACATTGTGTGGCCTATTTTAACAATTATCATAATACTTGCGTACAAACATTGGGTTCTCTCCCCTAAACACACACTCCGTTGGCAAGAACAATCTATTGTGAAAAATAAAAGAATAGTGTCAAATTTACTAAATAGTTGATTTTACATTGAATTCATATCATTTATTTGAATATGCTGGTGTACGAGGGGGTGTCAAAAAGTTCTTGACATCACCAAGATGTGAAGGAGCCAGAAACTTTTTTTTTATATGTAACCCTTCAGACATCTTTAAAAAGTCACTGTGCAAAGTCACACATTTCTCCCACTTTTTATTACCTGTCCACAGACTGCCATTGTAGAGATCTTCAGATTGACCGCCATTGATTGATCCTCAGATTGCCTCAGATTGCGTTATTCCCCAAAAAGCAATAAATGGTTTAAAGTGTTGACAGAAAGAGGTCAAAGGTCATGTAAGGGTCATTAAAGGTCAATCTGTGTAAAACCCATGTTACCCATAAGACTATTGTCACCAAGCTGGTTTGTAACGACCTTTGACCCCGTTCTGTCAACACTTTAAACTATTTATTAACTATACAGGTAATAAATGGGCTTCTAACTCTAAATATATATATATCCTACCTAAAAATATTAAATAATAAAGTTGTTGCAAATTCATCTTCTTTAATATGAGATATTGCACGCTGGGATCGGGTGATTATTAAGGAAAATGACACTCCTAAATGTAAGGTGAAGTCCGATTTTCGTTTTCACATTTTTATTTTCTACACGCGGACCCATCTACGGGTACCTTATCGATTACTGGTAGTGCGATTGGGGGATGCATGCGCAGGGTTGTTCCGTATTGTTCCGATGGATCAATACGCCACACACACGCTACCTGTCATACTCCCCCGTGTTGAAATGTAAAATGTGAAAATGAAATTGTGACTTTACCTTACATTTTGGATTGTCATTTCTTAAATAATCACTCGATCCTAGCGTTTAATATCTCATATTAAAGAAGAGGTATTTTTCAACAACTTTTTAATTTAATATTTTTAGGTAGGATATATACTTTTAGAGTTAGAAGCCCATTTATTACCTGTATAGTTATTTTTTTTGATGACTGTATGTATGATTCGAATTAACGATCGATGTCCATTACGGATAAGCTGCCATACTGTAAGGAATAAAAAATGTGTTGAAGATTTTTCAGAAACAAGACACATCTTTTTCGAGCTTTTCCATCTTGGTGCGTGCATCGATCTGGACTCCAATATCATTAAATGTAGAACAGGCATGGTGCGATTCCCCTTCGTATGCATGGATAACCAGTTTTAGCGCACAGAGTCAAACTCATCATTATCTATATATCTGATGTACAACTACCCCGCTATCATGTCTATAATAGGTTGAGGTAGTATACGTACGTTACTACATGTAGCCCTAACGTTTACTGGTTCAAGCCTGGGCCTATGCATCTGTTCCGAATTATGATACTGCCATAGTAGTCGGGTATGTACAGGGGGTTCAGGTGCATCCCCAGTACTCAACCAAACCAACTTTTTTGGTTGTCTTTTAGGGTCCTTAAACACATTTTAGATGTTAACAGTGAACAAAACCCGATGCTCTCCAGATATCCAAGATGGCGTCCAAAATGGCCGCAAAAACTGGTCACATCTCATAAAATGACATAATAGCAATCAAATTTTATGGTGAAAGTATAGTTTTAGTAGTGGGATGTATGTATTAGACCACTATATACTCGTATCCAGAACTCTGCTTTGTTAACACTCCTAAATTTAAGATGGCCGCCAAAATGGCCGCCAAAATTGGTAAAATTCCATATATTGGCATATATAAACCAACATGTATGATCAGAATATAGATTTAACAATGGGATGTATGTGTTAGACCACTAGAAACTCATAGCTAGTATTTTTACTTTGTTAACATACTTTAAAACCAAAATGGCCGCCAGCTTAGTGGCCAAAATTGGTCAAAAGTGGTCAAAATTCCATAAAATAGGATAATATCAACTTAAATGTATGATGAAAATATAATGTTAACGATGGGATGTATGTGATAGTCCACTAGTAACTCATATCCAGTATTTTTGCTTTGTTAACACAGTTCAAAATCCAAAATGGCCCCCAAAATGGTTCCCGAAATGGTTCCCGAAGTGGCTGCAATAATTGTCCAATTCCATAAAATGGGATAATATCAACCTAAATGTACGATGAAAATATAGTTTTAATGATGGTGTTACGGCATTCGCAGATAATGTGCCGCAGGGAGTGTCGTTCGCAAAAAGAATACGCAACTTTAGGCAAATGTTCTTGGGTTAACGATGTTTCTTTATTTACTGAAGCTTGAAGGATTCTGCTTCCATAAGGTCCCACAAATTACGTGAAACTGTATAGAAAAATATGACATAATAATCACAATTAATACAGTATACCGCAAAGATGACGTAAAATATCATTGGCTTGTTGATATTCCATTAACTTTAACCAAAGTACATGAATCCTGCATTTGTAAACAATAATAAGCAAATAACCTTCAGCTGTTGACGTAAATAAAGGTTCTTTTATCACAATTGAACTGACCATGACCACCTCTTCATATATGTATGGGTTTTGAACGTATTTATAAGTGTTCTCTCAGGAATGTAAAACCAAACAATAATAGAAGTGATTTCATCCATTTATCGCAGTACACAGGTTCATAATTCTGCACCGTATCTCATGTAAACAATGATTGACTAGCCAAGTAAAACGCCCAAAACTGCTTCCCTTACACTCTGTTTATAATCTTCACTTTACTTGGTTCAAAGGATAAAACTTACACTAATCTATAAACAACCCTTACCACGTTAGGCCCTTAAATACCCGCAAAAGTAACGGTTCGCAAAAACACCTGTAAGCTGACATAATATCGTGTATCGTAACTACGCGTTTGGGGCAAGTTCCTTGTTTTTAGGAGCACCGCTACAGCGCCAGACTACCGCGGCTGTCACAGATGGGATGTATGTATCAGACCACTAGTAACTCATATCCAGTATTGTGGCTTTGTTAACATAGTTCAAAATCCAAAATGGCTGCTAAAATGGCCCCCAAAATGGTTCCCGAGGGTTTCACAACACTAAATCACGTATTGGTCCTGCCCCCTTTGAGGCAGTATTCCAAACCGGACCTTTGCTATGCCGAAACGGGAGACCTATTGTAAATTACAGTTTATAATTAGGGTGTTTATTACATGTTATGGCGAAATTAATATAGTGTGAATTTTAACAGACACATCAGCGTTCTTCAGGTCCAAAAAATTGATGCAATGATGATTTTTTAATATTTTAACAAGAACATTTGTGTTCAGGTCATTTCCGGTAGCTGACGCTATCAGCTAAATCAACAATTGCGTGTGACCAGGAAAACCCAACTCGTACTTTTTGAAAAGGCTCTAGCTCAAAAAAATGCCGGTTACCCACCATATATGAGTTGTTGAGTTAGTAGTCATGGCTTTCATCTTCAAGTTGAAACCAAATTTCAAGATGCCAGTTTCTTATAACGTCGTCGAGAAATATCCATTTTAAAATTGTGCATTTCACGTGTAAACCAATGAGAGATGCATTTGGTGGTGTGCAACCCAAGGTTGCTGCAAAAATTATTGTCAAAATTCCATAAAATAGGATAATATTAACCTAAACGTATGATGAAACTATAGTTTTAAGGATGGGATGTATGTATTAGACCACTAGTAACTCATATCTAGTATTTTTGCTTTGTTAACATGCTTACAAATCTAAAATGGCCCCTTAAAATGGCCCCTAAAATGACTGAACAAATTGTTGGAATTCCATAAAATGGGAAAATATCAACCAAAATATATGATGAAATTATAGTTTTAACATTGGGGGTATGTAATAAACAACTAGTAATTCATATCCAGTATTTGAATTGTAATAACATGCTTTAAAACCAAGATGGCCACCAACATTGTCGCTGTAAATGTGCCAATATATGGAATTTTACCGATTTTGGCGGCCATTTTGGATTTAGGCGTGTTAACAAGCAAAAGCTCTGGATTTGAGTGTCTAGTAGTCTAATACATACATCCCACTATTAAAACTATACTTTCACCATACAATTTAATTGCTATATGTCATTTTATGAGATTTGACCTGTTTTGGCGGCCATTTTGGACGCCATCTTGGATATCTAGAGAGCATCGGGTTTTTTTCATTGTTAACATCTAAAATGTGTTTAAGGACCCTAAAAGACAACCCAAAAAGTTGGTTTGGTTGAGTACTGGGGGGTGGGGGGGGGGGGGGGGGGGGGGGGGGTGGGGGGGGGGGGGGGGGGGGGTGCACGTGAACCCCCCCTGTACATACCCGACTATAGGCTTTGTGTTATGATGTGACTTGTGGTTCGTAACAATGTTAGCGAGAGCCAGTTGACCTGTCAACGGTTATATTCTAACACGCTCTACTACGTCAATGAATATACACATTTTCATACCCATTCAATACATATTCATTGTGTGTTTCGTTGCAGGTAGCATATTATATTGGGCAGAATTTGAAACGGCAGGATCGACGCCCACTTATATACGATGTTTAAAGACCGTTGACGGTACACCATGCGACACTAGCACAAATGTAGCCGGTGACTTTATCACTCTTCTAGACGCCATAGGAGCATTTAGTTTAGTTCTATTTCAAGGTTACTTCTATGTAACAACCTTTGTATTTGATCCTGGTCCGGAACAAATTTTAAGACGTCATATGGAAACTGCGGGATCATTGGGCGAGCCCCTGATGCCAGCTGAAGGTTCGCAAATGGCGTTTTTAGCTGTCCAACCAGCAGCGAGTGGGCTTGGTAAGGGTATATAGGGGGAGTCGAAAAATCTGCAACAGTGGAAAGAAGCCATCTTGTTTTCAAACTCAAATCGAAGTTTGAAACTTTTTAAACGTTGCACTAATAATATATTTGTTCCTAACTTTATGTGCAAAAATGGAGTCAATTGCATTTTTCGTTTGTCTTTTGTACCCTTTTAATGCACAATCCAATTAACTTGTTCGCCACGAACATAGTGATTTTCAATTGAAATTGCACACATTTCATGTTCACATTTGAATATCCCGCTAACAACAATTTGGAACAATATCATTTCGTGGGTTATGTAAATTGATTATTTTTATCTCCCATGTAAACAAGAAAGGATGCACTACATTCCAAATACGTCACAAATTTACTCGAATTTTCAAATTTTAACGAGAGACGCATCTTACGCATGTTTTGGGTGTCTCGTGGACAAGCACCAAGGCAAACGAAAAATGAGATTAACATATTTTCACATGATATTAGTAACAGACATGTTATTCTTATAACGTTTACAAAATGTCAAACATCACCTCGGTTTTAAAAACAAGATGGCTTCTTTCCACTATTGCAGGTTTTTTTTTGACGTACCCTGTATACTAGTTCTTTCATTTTGGCTTTTGTTTCTCCACTCTCAATTGGAATGTGTAAATTGGTGTGAGATTAAAGGTCGGTGCGGATGTGAACGGCGGGTAATATGAATAACCTCTTAAACACAGTGTGTAGGGCTAATAGAGTGTGTGAGTCTGCCAAGATGATCAATGCAAACAAAACAATGAAACGTACGAAACAAATTTCATTGCTAATTGCTAGTTTCATTGCTAAGGAACTCACACCAACACATTATTTTACCCTTCTCGACAGATCCTCTTCCAACGGAGATTTTTCTTGCTAGCGATGACTTTAGCGGAACAGAGGGCGCCACTGCACACATTGTAGTTTCACGGACTGGAAATTTATTTCGCTGTTCTACAATAAGTAAGTTGAATTGTGGCAATATAAATAACAAGGGAGTTCCTTTAGTATACCCTACCACTCCCATAACAAGTTTGTCTCAGAAGAAACACGATAGACCTTGAAAGTTGGAAAACGTTTCGGAAAAACAAGTTTTGTATAAATGGTAAGACTATTAATAACCGCGTGTAAAGTGTTAAGATTATTTCAAAGTCAATGCCTCAATAGTTTCCCTCTATTATTTTACAGCCGTTAGCACAGTGCAGTTTGGAACAGCCAACACACCGAACGATTATGTTGACACATCAATGGCAGTAACTTTCCCTTCTGCAATGCCAACAATCGGCTTGGATATAATGTTACCGGACAATAACGTACTAGAAGGAGACAAGACATTTACGGTTATGCTGAGTAATCCAATAGAGGGCGTGTTAGGAACGGGTACCTCCGCCTCTGTTACAATTAATGACAATGAAAGTGAGTACATAACTATGTAGTTCAGTGACGCTCTATTATGAAGAGCTTTGTTGCAAAAGGGCCACCAGACCACTCCAACATGTTACTCATTTACTGTTTCTATATGACTTCGATTAGTGATTTTTTTTTTCTCGTTGAATTTTTTTTTTTCACGGTGAAGATTTCTTTTCTTGGTGAAGTTTTTTTTTCTTGGTGAAGGTTTTTTTTTTCTCGGTGAAGTTTTTCTTCTTTCTCAATGAAGATTTTTTTTTCTCAATGAATATTTATTTTCTCAATGAAGATTTTTTTTCTCGATGAAGATTTTTTATTCTCAATGAAGATTTTTTTCTCAATGAATAAAGTTCCACGTGGGGTGCCATAGTCGTCAGCGTATGATTTAGCAGTGCAATTATTTGAGCAATCTTATGCATCAATCGAACTGATTTCGGGTGAGGAATGTAAGTTAGAGTAAACTCCGGGCTTTTTCGTTATAGTGTTTGGTAAATAGACTGAACTGATAAATTTGTAATATATTGTATAATAATTGGATTAAACATTATGTTTATCAAAACCAGTAATTGAGGTGAATAAATATAAATATTTACTCACCAGCTAACGTTTCTTCTGACTAGTTCAGTCAGATTTCATCAGAGTTGTGATCCACTGTTGGAACCGCGGGAACTGGTGTTGCCAGATACGCGGGAATCAGAGTTGCCTCACTCTTTCTTCAACAGCGGAATAATTGTATAATACTTCTTTTTATAATGTTGTTCTTCTATTTGCAGGTGCTTTCACTATTCTTGCTGTCGATGTAACGACGTTATTTAGAGAGTCAGATGGACAGATATCGATCAAGATCTTCCGAGATGTGTATACCGAGTCTGAAGCCAGTGGCGGTATGTAGGAATGTATTGTAAAATCAAAAACATAATTGGACAGGTCATAAAAATATCTTCAGCAAAATGTTTTAAAACAGTGAGAAGATAACCTTAATAACCAGCTAAAATGTCGCCCCATCTTAAATTAAAACGGTAGCACATTTAAATGAAAAAGAGCTTTTATAATCTAAACTGAATCATGTTCAATAATTTGAATCAAGCTGACTTATGGGTAATATGATTGTTTAAACTCAATCTTGGACAATTTTATAGAAATGATTTGTGTGCAACGTTGTAGCGTGTAACATATTTACTAATGATTATAAAAACACTCGTACAATCATTTTGAAGCGACTTATACTTTACTTTATTTACTATATAGGCCCTAGGCCTAATACTATACTTTGAGTGTACTTTCGTTATGTTGAATCTAAACTATCAATTTGAATGGAGAAGATAGAAGAGGCCTGTTGCAACCCCCCCCCCCCCCCCCCCTCTCCCAATTAAAGACCCTAGTTACGCCGCTGTAACATAGGAATCGTCTATATCGTAACCGTGTTTTTTATGATCACTTTGAGTAAACTACTAAACATGCTAAATATTCTTTCATTTTATACAGCTTTGTCAGTCCAATCCTTAAGCTCATCTGAAGACGCTTTATCTGACTTTTCCCAGACGTCGGTAGACGTTACATTCTATGCCGGTATAGAAACCACTGTTGTGAAGCTTCCTCTAATCGATGATAATATCCAGGAAGATAACGAGACATTTACGGTATCACTGACTCTCAAGAGCGGATGTTGTCTTATGGAACCATCGTCGATAGATATCATTGTTAATGATGATGATGGTAAGTCAAATGTTACGTTAAAACACTTTCCACGCGGCTGTCGTCTATAGACTGCCGACGACAGTTCCAAAATGTCCCCAATTTGTTTTCAAAAAATGTCAAAATGATTGAATTTCATAATCATAATATTATTTGGAATCACCATGAGAAATGCATTAAAGTAAGTACAAACATGCTGGTTTTAGATCAGTAATTCGTGAGATGAGACTTTGAAAGTTGGGAAAGGCTTCTGAAAAATCTGTTTTGTATGATAATGGTAAAACTTTAGCCGCGTGGAAAGTATGAAGTCAATTATATTGGATTGTTGTTTATAATACCATGTTTACTTTCAGAATGGTAGAATTGCCTTACATTTTATTTTATTTTTCTCTCGTAACAAAGTATATAAACAATGATTAAGACGATCGCGCACTGGTACTTGTACGTACTGACATCATATTATTTCCCCATGTTCGTTAATGGTACTTCAGTTTCATTGTCTGAACAAATTTAACCCCCTGAGAACTACCGGCCGATTGGTCAGAAAGATAGATACATGATTTATTGCACCAATCAGAGACATTTTTACAATAATTGTATCCCTGATAAAGATTGGAGTGAAATATTTTACAAGCTGCATTTTAATTGGCTATTCAAATGAGTATATCTTGCAATAAACCAACCAGAACCACTGTTAAAGATAGGCCGGTAGTGCCCAGGGGGGTTAATCTTCCATCTTCTGTCTGAGATAAATAGTCCCAAACGTTCTTTGTACAAATATATGTATTTTAAATATTCCAACGTCAGTACTAGCAAGTACATAATATACGCATGTTACTTAAACGACTCAGTTAAAAACAAGTGAGTAAGATTTATTGCATTTTGTTTGCATATCTTCGTACTAGACGTGGTTGAGTTTGCAGCGGAAAATAAAACAGTACTTGAGTCTTCAATCAAAGCAACGGTAACACTATACCGGAAAGGAAACACCAACAACGACATCCAAGTGCGTAAGTAACTGTAGTAAAATACACCCTCCCCCCCCCCCCCCCCACCCCCCCCGACGGGCCACCCCAAATAATCTACAATTGTGTTTCCATCGTTTTACCATACGTGCCAATAACTAAGCTTAGAGTGGGCTGCTTCGATCCTTTGTTTTCCAACCGCGAACTGAATCCATGAATCCATCAATAATTTAAACCTAATGTACATTAACATGGGTTGAATGTATCGTTGTATTTTACAATATGTTTTTAATAAGAGCTTGTCAAAATTGCAATTTAATTGATACACCTTGTAGTGAGGTTATAATACCAAATAAACGTCACAAAACGCTGACACGTAAGCTGACTTGCTTGATCCGAAAATCACCCTGGTTATACATTTGTTTGGGTGAATTTCGTGCACGATTTTGGTTTGATCTAGTCATGGTCATGGAGAGAGATCATTCGGATGGAGGGGTAACTAATGACACCCGTGGTACCCAGGATGGAACACATTCTGTCGAATATTTCAGAGTTAAATCTATGGTGTAACGGGGCACTTAGAGATACGTATTGGAGTGCGCCCTCACTTATCCTGGAATCAGGATTTTAGCACTAAGTAATACTAATTACCATCTGGAACCGTGTACAATTTCACGATTTGGTCATTTTGGTGTAGATCACATTGACATTATTAGCACCACTCACCACATAAATTGCTTCAACCAAATGTCTATGTACCGCCATCATTCAAACCTTTTCCCCATAAACTGTTACAATTCAGGGTTCCTACGTATACCTTATCTATTGAAACCATTCATTTTTCCCAATTTTATTTTATAGGCAATCTCTCAGTGCCCCTTTAAGCTTTTTAATCAGTTGGGCAACGGATCATCCAACACAATATTGCCGAAACGTATAGATGAGGTGACCGTTGTTTACATCCAATGTTTATCGACAAACGCACGGTCGAAGGGACTGGACTGTCGATACACGCTTGAATGAACACCATATTACCACAACACTGTCCGCTATGGCGTATTGCCCTTTATAATGCTTTGGCGCGAGTTTTAAAAGAACGGGTCCTAAACAAAACAGGATGCGTGCGCAAGCTGCCGGGCAAAGAACAATGGCAACTAGCCACGTTTTGCCCGGTGTGACGTCACCTGTCACCCCATCTTACATTGAATCAATAAGCTTTTTTTTAAAATTTCAATGCAGTGGTTTCTACTTATGATGCAACTGCCAAAAGCGGTACCGATTACTTGGGTCTTTCCAATTACCCGGCAACAGTTCTTGCTGGACAATCCTACGCTGATGTTGATATACCTATTTTGGATGATCAAGTACGAGAATCTATGCAGTATTTCATAGTGATCTTGTCCTCTCTCACACCCGAGGAAATTGGAAGTAGAAGGACGACAAGGGTCTATATTCAAGACGATGAAGGTAATAAACATTAAAGGCATATTATGTGATCTATCCCAGGGGGCGCCCTATAATATTCATGACCTTTTTTTTTTAGAAAGTAGATTTTCTTGCAGATTTACATTTCTGATCATAAATCATAAATATATTCTGAGTTACAGAGCGACACGATTCCTAATTACTTCAAAATCATGTTTTTTAAGGGTTGAAATTAGATTGTTCGCTTAGCGAACAATCTATTTTCACTCTATTTTCACTCTAAACACCATGATTTTGATGTAATTACGAATCGTATCGCTCTGTAACTCAGAATATATTCATGATTTATGATCAGAAATCTAAATCTGCAAGAAAATCTACTTTCTAAAATAAATCATGAATAGAGGGCGCCCCCTGTAAAAGATCACATATAATATGCCTTTAAACTAAATAGATGCGGTAATCGATTGTGACGAATATCAAACACTTTTAACCCTAATCTACTCCCCCCCCCCCCCCCCCCCCCCCATTTTTGGGCATTTGCAGCTAAAAATACCACCTGTTCCCATTTTCTATCATGTATAATCATTATACGTTTATCCATATAAGGTATATCATACATCATCTTAAAGATAAATGTTCACTTTGATTTGATAATTTAATTTTAATATTATGGTAACAGTATGGCTCATGAAAATACTTGAGATTTTTTTTTGAAATTTGGGCAACAAATATTTGAGCCATCAAAATAACACCCAAACATAACGGATTAATTTCATTTGTGATACAAATACAAAACAGAGGTCAAGTCCTTGCAAAATAATAAACAAGTATCGAAATATCTCTATAAATCTTAAAGAATTTATGGTATTGTTTGTGAATTAAATTGGTGGTATTTTGGACCTATTTAGCGGGTGATTTGTGGGCACGTGACCTCCATTTAACACCCATTTCAACCCACTGCCATACCTAATTTCTTCCACATAAATCAGTTGAAGAAAACCCGACATCACTACTGTAAAGCAATAAACCAACTGCATGCTTATCAAATAATAAATATAGCGCCATCTGTTGGCTAATATGCATTTCGTGCAATATTGCACGAAATTGGGCTGGAGGAATTTGACTGAATCCTAACCCCCTACATCCTCGTATTAAACATGCGTGTACTCATTGGTTTTGGGTCAGAGTCAAATACACCTAACAAAAGATGTAAGTTCCCCCTAGCATATACTAAAATATTTCCAAAATTGTATGATGGATTTAAATAATTTTCAGCTAGATAGATGCACCTAATTGTTAGGCACATTTTGATACCAAATGCGTTGGCCTTGAGACAATGCAACGATAAGAAATTGTGCCATTTATCAATTTTTATACAGAGAAAAAATTGGCATGGCTGTTTTTCCATAAATTAACAGACAATTTCTTGGTGGATTTTCGTGCACAGACATGGAAATCTACCAAACAATTATGTGTGGCATAATTTTAAGAAAATCAATAAGCATATCATAATCCTGTGCACCAAGACGCGGTAGCATTTATTGTCTAATATGTTTGTTAATTTTATGGACAAAACCAGCCATAGCCAGTGAGATTTAGTGCCACTTTTTTTCTGTATAAAAATGGATGATTGGCACAATTTCTTATCGTTGCATTGTCTCAAGGCCATCAAATTATGGTATCAAAATGTGCCTAATAATTGGGTGCATCTTTCTAGCTGAAAATTATTTAAGTCCATCAAATATCTTTTGGAAATATTCTAGTATATGCTAGGGGGAACTTACATATTTTGTTGGGTGTATTTGCTTAACACTATCCACTGGCTATTAGTTATATCATACAAAACAGTTTTGAATGGAAATATTTCCCAACTTTCAAAGTCTTATCTCAATGATTACTGAACCAATACTAGGCATGTTTGTAATTTTTCTCATAGTGATTCCAAATATTGCGATGAAAATTCAATAATCTTATCATTTCTGAAACATTTTGTGATATTTTGGAACTGTCGTCTGCAGACGACAGACGACTGCCGCGTGGAAAGTGTTAACCTTACCCAACCATGCCAACATAATGTTAATTCAACCATATAATGCTTAGTTTCTTGAATGTGTTCTTCTTTAAGGATCGTGACTGATCATTATTTCCTTTCATTGAAATCACTACGTGTGCAATGTCAAATGTATCTGTGTAATGTATTAACACTTTCCACGCGGTAGGCGTCTGCAGACGACATTCCAAAATGTCACAATTATTGAATTTCATTATCATATTTGAAATCACCATGAGAAATGCATTGAAATAAGTACAAACATGCCTAGTATTAATTCAGTAATCCTTGAGATAGACCTTGAAAGTTGAGAAAGGTTTCTGCAAAATCTGTTTTGTATATGGTCAAACCAATAGCCGTGTGGAAAGTGTTAACGTCACTCTTCATACAGGTTAAAGACGCCAACCGTTTATTTGTACGTCATCATAATTATAAATAGAAAGCCTACACATTTTTATTTATTTTATTATCGTTTGTTTTACAGTTGAGTTCTTGATGTTGAAAACTTTCGTTGAGGTTTGGGAATCCGTTGGTATAGTAACAATTCCTGTGTTAAGGAGGGGTTATGATGAAACGCAAGGGTCAGTTGGTAAGTGTGTGCTGAACAGTATAAGAATAAGAGCGTTTAATACCAAACCTGCAAACCGTGCGTTAATTAGCGTTATTTGACCGTTTCTATACTGGGTGAAATGGTCGGTTGGTATCCGTTAATTACCGTTAAGTTGCCCAGTAAAAACACGCTCTTTAATAGATAGACATACCGGTACATACGAATACATTGGTAAAAATAACAAAGGAGAAATCTGTGTCACACAAATGGAGTTTTGACTACCAGTTAGGTCTTCCAATATATCGATATTTATAAAATAACGGATGAATTAAGATACATTTTTTTGATTGAGGGCAACCTTTTCAATTATAAAGCTGTTAAACTCTGTGAATTAGCTTTTTGTGTGAATCTCTCTTTGAAAAAAAAAAACACAAGAAAAAACACCCAAGATTCAAACAAGTTTTGTTTAATCGTTACACAGACTTCGAGGTTTTGGACTCGAGTGATTCGGTTATCACAATAGAAACACCTACAGTGAACTTCGCACCAGGAATGACCGAGGCTAATTTGACGTTGAAAGTCCTCGATGATAACACGATAGAAGCTGCAACGACCTTGGTTGTAATGATATCTGGAGCGGAAGGGGGTTCGGTTGGGTCGCCGAATTCGGCAGCAATACGTATCATAGATGATGACTGTAAGTTATTTTTTTACATGTCAAGCATTTTTAATTATTAATTAATCTAGAACCAAATAATAGAATCTTATACGCCTTCTGATTTTTTCCATACGACACACTATTTATCTTTAACCTATCCGCCTGAACATTATTTCCCTACATAATGTAATGACCATGGCTATCTCCAATGATGTGAAAGTCACACTGTATCAATAGGGTCTGTTATGTGGGTGTCACTTTTATTAGAACATAAAGACTCTATAGTGAGACCATCATGTAATCAAGTTCATATACACACATTCTGTGTCAATATGCATACGAGCAATGCGTTTTTGAACATTTCAAACAGAGTACAATTCAACAAATTCATAATTGTTTATTTTGATACTCTGTACATCTCCTAATTTGAAACCAGACTTGTTTTATGGACCATGAACTTCATCATGATTCTCTTTTAGGCGCCTTATTTTCCCCACAATTGATCGGATACTATTTGTTATGTACTGTGATATTTTCATATCATGTACACGTGTTATGTAGGCTACATAATGTTAAGGTCATATGTACACACAGTTAAAGGGGCGCTGAGAATTGAATTGTTTCAATAGATACGGTACGTAGGAACCTTGAAGTGTAACAAGTGATTTTTTTGGTCAACAATTTAAAAAACAGCATTTTTGGTTAAATTTGATACCAAAAATGGATTTCTCCGACTCATCTCCTTTCCAAAATGTATACTTTATTTACATCATATTAATAGTTGAAAAGTTACAGCGCTTGAAAATTTTCATGTTGTGAGGGTTAACAGCCCTCAAGTTACGAGGGGCATTCAATAAATACCTGCAACCATTGAAAATCTCTGAACCGTGACACGTGTCAGTAAAATAATTTTATGATACTTAAATTGAGTCTTACTCTTTTCTCTCTTTTCTCACAGAACATTTCGAACACGTGGGTCATTTTTATCATTACATTTCAGCACTGTGAATACCGTGATCACAGGGCACTGGTTAGGGAATTAAATGTTACAATGGCGGAAAATTGGAAAGACAAGTTTATGACATGCATTAATATACATGCGTTATCAGTGTTAATATTGGCGCTTGGTTTATAATGCAGTTCTTGTCCATTTTCAGTGCCCAGAGACCATGATGTTTATAGTACTGAAATTACATGATAAAAATGACCCACATGTTTGAAATTTTCCGTGAGAAAGGGTAAGACTTAGAGTTGAGGTATCATAAGTTTATTTTATTGACACATGTCACGGTTCGGAGATTTTCAATGGTTGCAGGTATTTATTGAATGCCCCTCGTACTGTGGGTTTGTTGAAGCAGATTCAGGTGAGACAATTATATTGTAGAGATGTGAATCTATTAAACCGTTATTATTTTTTTCCAATCAATATCTTCAGCAAGTTTTGAATGCTTGCAACAAGTATACCCAGTGATGGAGTCAACTGATGTTGTGTCGGTGACAATCCTACGTCGAGGTTGTGTACAATGTACAACCCAAATTGGTAAGTGATATTTTAGAATTTTAGACAATATGTGTGGTGGCATAGGAAAACCCTTTACATGGTCATTTTCTAGCAACATTTGTTTATTATTTGGCAGCAAGCTACATATTCTACTGATTTCAGAACTGTTTAAATTTTTCAAAAATTCGATCTAGAACTACAGTTACTTTAAAGACGGCAATTATATGGGCCATATCCAAAACCACCGTTTTTGCGAGGGACGGAATTTGAGTGACATTTTTAATTATCCTGATATCCCAGTTAGGAAATTAGATACCTTAAGTATATGGCATGAATGATCTACCAATACACTACAACATGCAAGAAAAAAACATAGCCACGGTTAAGCAAGTTGCCATAGCAACACATTTTGTCCATGCGAGGGACGGAATCGACTACATAAACAATTCCGTCCCTCGCAGTTTAAATAATATGTTGCTACAGGAACACAATTCATCCTAGCTATTTTGTTTGTCTTTGTTGTTGAAGTGTATTGGCTACTTGTTCAAATACTATCATTAATTTGTCTAATCAGTGTAACTGGAAAAGCACGCCATTAAAAGTGTAAAATTCCGTCCCTCGCAAAATTACAGAGAAATTCCGTCCCTCGCACACAAAAATGTGTTGCTACGGCAACTTACTCCATCATGATTGGGTTTCTTTGGTTTGTAGTTGAAGTATAATGGGTGCTTATTCAAATAACATACTTGAGCTGGTTAAATTTCTTACTGGAATAAACTGACAATCAAAAATGAAAAGTATATCTCTTCCAGTTGACATACTTTTGGATATGGCCCATATACGCAACAATAAAACATGAAACTGAAAATTCAAAGGTTAAAGTTCCGTACACAAAATCTTTGAATAAGTCTATACACATTGAGAAAAGTATCGCACCACTGTTTTTGTTGTTGAAAAGCGCAAATGTGGCCTCGAATATTGCCACAATGGTGTGATATTAAGGATCATTTGTTTGCGTAAGCTGTCCAACAAAATGTTATGCAATAAAAGGGCCACATTTTAGTTTGTGACGTAATCTATGTAATGTTTTTCAAGGCCAAAGGGAAAATGCATGTCTTTGTCCAAAAGCATGCATGAAACAAGTTTGGGTATAACGCGATATTGAATAGACTTTAAAAACTTAAAATAGTCATTATATTAGTTCTGTATTTGGCGCAAGCTACGTTCTATTTAGACGTTATAGGCTACAATGCAGTGAATGAGTCCAAACATGCCATTTTTTTGATGGTCATAAATTCAGCATATACGAAGAGGTCACCGTTTATTTTTATTGTTTTTTATTTGACCTAGGGCAACACTTCCGCAATACATATTGCTTTTGTCATTTGAACTTATTTTAAATTTGACCTATTTTGACCTTTGACCCCATAACCGTTGGGTTTACGAAAAAGGGAGTTTTTTCATGTTTGAGGACAATCGGGCAACTTTTGAAATTTGACCCCAGATGACCTTTGACCTTGGAAGACTTGAATGTGTTACCAAGGATTACAACTATAGAGTTTAATCATCGGGCCTCTCAATATCGCGTTATATATAACCCAAACTTGTTTCATGCATTTTCCCTTTGCCCTTGAAAAACATTACATCGATTACGTCACAAACTCATATGTGGCCCTTTTATTGCATAACATTTTGCTGGACAGCTTACGCAAACAAATGATCCTTAATATCACACCATGGTGGCAAAATTCGAGGCCACATTTACACTTTTCAACCAGCGGTGCGATACTTTTTTTCCGCCGAAAATAGTTATGAGCATTTTAATTCAAAATATGGACTATAAATTGAGGATTATTGACCTTTGAAGCGTGATGTTGGGTGTAAATTCTTAACTTGACACCTAGAGTTAATATAATGTATATATAATAAAACTATGTGTTAATATCTTACAGAATAGCTTGTCATGTTAAAAGGACTTTTGATATTAATCTAATTTGTTTGCAACGAGGACGGGAGATATTCAATACACGTTGTTCTATGTGACACTTGGCAAATTTAGGAGGCGCAGAGGTGGTCGTGAAATGTCCCCCTCTATCCGCGCTTCCGCCGCATATGGTTAAAATGATGCTCACTGAGTACTGCGTCACTATCGGCTCAGTATAATTAAATACTATTGTTTACTACAGAATATCGTACAGTAGATTTAACAGCGACATCTCTTGATGGTGATTACACATCTTCGTCGGGCATAGTTCAGTTCAACGCAGAAGAGACAACGATGGTCATAGACATCAGTATTAGAGACGACGATGTTCCTGAAGAGGAAGAATACTTCTTGTTTCAGATCGAGAGTGCGACAGAAACAACGGATTGTCAGATCATAATTAGCAACGATGACATGGAACTAACGACGAAAAAACCAATTGACATAGGTATTTAAATCTGGAAGTATTATTATACGTTGCCTACTATACAGAAAACTCAGATTGGAAATCGTAACAATTCTTTGGGTATGTTCTAACATTTTATGAAAACCGTGTTTGACCATGTTAACATGATTGTTTGTATAGCAATCGATTTCGCAGAAAACTGTCCTTATTCACTTAATTCGGCACATCTTGTTTAATAGAATGAAAAACAAATAAAGAACAACCGTCACTATATTTTACCCACACACGTTTTTATTGTTTAGCCCGACACCGTGAAAAAGATGGACATTGCATTGAGAGAAATTCATGCAGTTTTACTAGTTAAAACCAATAGGAAATCGGGAAACTAAAATATGCAGAGTGCCTTGAAAATGTCTAATTAATGTAATTGCACTCCTCGCACTATGCCCTAACTTTTGATTGGCTGTTCACGTAGCACGGGTTTTCTAATTCTTACATCGGTTGTTATTAATGGATATCATGGTTATCAAATTTGTTAACACATTTCATTCGTTTGAAATGAAAACATATTATGAAAAGAAATGAAAAAATATTATGAAAAGAAATGAAAACAATAGAAATAGTCAAAGTTTGCACAGTATTGTACATTTCAATTATAATATTGTCGTATGAACTTTGCGTAAGGTTTGTTTCGCTCAAAAAAGAAAGACAACATTTCGCACAGTTTAATAGCCCAAGATAGCATATTATAGCTATAGGCCTATACTAAGACACCGTCGGGGCGACAAAGAAATGGATCTGGAGAGCAAAGTTCCCGAAAGTTGCCGTGATCACCATCAAGTTAGAATCAGCAGGTATGTCTGAGCCCGAAAGTTGCCGTGATCACCACTCAGTGTGAATGAGCAGGTTCTGAGCTTGTTAGAACATCTGTAGATAAGAATATGTCCAACTCGGTATATTGATATCAGCGTTCGCGTTAAGTGGTTGCCCGGTTGCCCGGGACACCCAAAATTAGCACCGGGCAACCAACATGTACTTATTTGGTTGCCTGGTGGGCAACCAATTTTTTTACAAGAAGTGAAACACTTAACACATGCATTTAAATATTTTACAGAACGGGCAACCAAAAAATCTGCCGGGCAACCATAATTTCCTGCTTGGTTGCCCGGCGGGCAACCAGATTTTTCCCCTTAATTCGGACGCTGATTGATATCGTTTGTTTCGCATCTCTCTTATCATTTATGATAGAACCAGGAACTGTGCTACTGAAGAATAGCGAATTTGTGATTGAAGAGATTGACGACATACCTGTGTTATGTACTGAAGATATTCAGGATCAAAACTCACTTGCCTACGCGGAGCTTGAGATGAGGTTGGAGATGCTGGTAGGTACTATTTGCCGAGATAATTAAAGCACTAGTGCTTAACAAGTGACATCAATTCAGATATTTTAAGTTTCTCATTAAGCTATGCTTATTACATCATAGTATAATAGAAACACATAATACCGACTAAAGTGGTAGATAAAAACACCGAAATAAAGAGAATTACAACACATTAAATACGTTGTTTACAAGTTTTAAATAACTGTAGGACCGGGGTTGTTCATGGCTTAACTCTAGTTTAAAAGAAAATACACCTCCTGTTGATAAACGGCCTTAATATGAACACCAAATGCCAAAACCAAATTAAAACAATGTTATTTTGTTAAATGTTAAAACCTAAATGAACATGTGAAAATCATAATTAAAAACAATTCATGTGGAGGATTACAAAATGTCTGGCCTATTGATCTATTTTAATATACAGTCCATAACATAACAGTATCGTGACCAGGTACTATGTTAATAGCTAATTCAAAATCAATGATCGGTACCAAAATCTATAAGATATGCATTAAGTGAGCAGTTTTACGGAGGCTATGCTGAGAGTCCACACCCCCTTAAGCCATCATAACTTGAAAAGTATCTACTTAATTTTCATGAAAGAGGTTATTAAAGGAAAGGTTGATAATAGTGGGAGAAATGTGTAACTTTGCACAGGGCCTTTGTTAAGATGTCTGAGGAATTACATATCAAAATAAAGTTTCTGGCTCCTTCCCTTCTGGGTGATTTCTTAAACTTTTTGATACCCCCTCGTATATAAGCGGTAGCTCCTGGTCAGGAACTTTTTCTGGTAAATGTATAAACCACATTACACCACTTGGTCCATTTCATAGCTTACTGACGTGTACAAGTCAACGGACGGGTTCCAATATGTGGACGTGTATGAACTGTATTGTGGCAGTATCGGTGTTAAATTCTCCGTTGCTGTGGATCCCGCTTCTACCACTGGAGATCCGGAATTAGCATTTATGTTCCAAATTTCCTTGGACCTAGATGGTCACATTGATAATTCAGAAATCAAAGTGGCGTCAGGGACGACGATACAATTTCAAGGCAAGTGCTCGCTTTAGTCTGGCCACCGAAGCCTGGATATAGGACTCAAATATTGGTTTCATGTTTTGAGGCGCACTATTTTCACTGTCACAATGCTATGAACGAAATTCACGCGAGCCTGTTTTGTTGTCCAGATGCATGAAATGCGGGAACAACTATGCATGCATGCGTGTGACGATTTCACGAATGACAAATCAGGACGCGCGGCCATGTACAGCGCATTACATTCAAGTTTGAGCACAAGATTGACAGGTTGAACTGGCCATGACGCTAGTATTTACCCAATAATTACATCCATCCAACTCCATTGACCACATGCTAAAAAACCTTGAGTGTGGCAGCGGTAGACCTGGTAGCAAGCCTGCATCCGCTGCAGTATCTGCCACATGACTTGGCACGCATGGTGACTCTCAGACAGCTTTGGGCTGGTTTTTAAACTAATATCTGCTTTTCGAATATTATAATGTGATTTTTTTCGAAATTTGAACTTATGTGTTTACAAAATAGGATATAGCACTAGTTTCTATGACAAATTAAAGTTAAAAGTTGAATTTCTTTACACAACAACATTTTTCAAAAGTAATATAATATAGGGCTTCTTGTTACACCCAGACTAAAGAGCCTTGGGCCATGCTTAGGACAGCGGAGGCAGTGGTAGCGAGAACGCTGGCAAGACACAGGTGGTTTGAAATACATCAGATAAATAGTGTAGGATGGGATGATTTATTACCCTGGATAAAGCATCAAAGCCGTGGTCAAGAAAGTTGGAAAACATACAGGGAACGGAACCGTGATGGTCTGGTACTCACTTCCGGGCTTACAAACGTCCGCTCGTCCGCATGTACGCATGCACGCACGCACGAACGTACACACGCATTGTTAGAATTATGTCCATAGCATTATGACGCTGACTATAATAGCTTGGGGATATTTGTTGTTAACACAAATGTCCTTAAATATTGACCGACTGCATATTTTATCAACAGGAAATAAGTTTTAAAAAAATGATATGAAATGATATTTTGTTAATTTTACAGATGTGTGTGATGGCATCATGTGTGTCAACGACGGCATATGTGTGGCAGATCAGTCCGCCAATGTAGGGATATGTGTGTAAGAAGGCTTAAATATATCATATATTGAAATTAACTGATAAGTAACATTTACTAATGGGTAATTTGCTTTGCTTAACATTGAATATAGGCTATAATTATATAGTTAAATAAGAAACAGACGAGATCCAAATTCAGTTGTTTTTCTGAGTACTAGCAAACGCTGCTATTATATTGAACGCCTTATAGGCGACGTGTAAAAACACCCTGTTCTATGAGCTGTTCTATGAGGAAACATTTTGGCGTAAACATTCTTGCGTATCGAACCATATTTTCGATTGTTTTTGAAAACATATTTTGTACAACAATGGCAAAATTATGACAAATGGTTTTTTTCTATATTCGACCATCCTCAGAGGTCCATAGAACAGGGTTTTGTCATCACCTCAATAATTCATGTAAAACGCCTATTATTATAGTCAGATTGTATAATCTCTCGAAGCAATTACAAACTGCTTTGTGCCTTTCCTACTAACCTTACAACTTGTAGATTGTATGCTTAGTTTTAGTTTCAGTTTGAAATCCAGTCGTCTTGAGTATATTATCAAATTACACGTAGAGAGCCTACACATAGAGAATAAAATAAATAAAAGTTTGTGATCTGTTTGTGTACGTACATTTAAATTTGATAGTGTGGTCATTGAGATTTGCCTATGGGGAAGCAGATATTATTTGGATTAACTGATTGATTGATTGATTGATCGTATGATAGATTGATCGATTTGCCGATTGATCGATCGTTTGGATGATTGATTGATTTATCGTTTAATTGATCGTTTTGTCGATTGATCGATGGATTGATGAATTAATTTCTTGATTAATCGATTGATTGATCAAATTATCAAATGATCGATTGATTGAATGATTGATCGATCGATCGATTAATTGATTGATTTAAAAATAAATACATTAATTGACCGATTCCACCGTTCTTACTCTCGTTACTTATATTTGCTTAACAGATGTCGTACTGATGTATCTGCCAGTGAAACGTGTCAACAATCTCCTACCTCTAAGCCAGGTAAGTGTGCCTAAAATACGGCAGATCTGACCAGGTATAATCCCATCGTGTCACAATATGGGTGCACGTATTATAGTCATCTGTTCAAACCAACCTGAAGAAAAGCGCAATACCAGTCACTAGTATCAATTTCAGTTTAACCCGTAATTGGTATTGTATTGTATTGTATTTGTAGGCCTACTCCATATATTTGAATTTCACCTGAAAGATGATTTGAACTAATGACATTTCATTTCCTTGTCATGTAGGCATAGGTCTACCAATCTTGTGTTGTGTCTGGCTGGTTGCTTAGAAGTTTGAATAGACCCTAAGGTCCACTCTTACCTGGCAGATGGCAGATCCTCTGGCCAGATCTCAAGGTTAAAATTTCTCCATCTTAATCTCTATTTCATCTGTCACCAAGTGCATACTCTAGGGTAAACTAGCTTATACACCAAGTGAACAGGTGTATAATCTAGTTCACCCTGGGTGAACTGGACATAATAGACTTTGCTTTAACACAAAATACACATTCTTTCCCTCTGTCTGTATAAGTTGACCAAGACATCGAAAGAGTGTTGGAATTTTTGTTAACAATATCATCTTTAACATTAATATCGTCTCATGTCAGACTTAGGTTCATAATGGATGTAACTTTTTGTTTTCCCTTTGTAGATTCATCCCTTGCTTTGGCTGATACCGTCGGAATATCACTGGCTATAATAATTGGCACATGTGTGTTTGTTATCACGATGTCAATGTGTTTCCTAGCAGTGCGTAGAAAATCTCTAGCTAAAACAACTGCATCAAGACAGACACAGACACAGACTCAACTACCGAGTGTAGGGCTGACATACCTACCTCCTGCGACCCAACTTCCGAGTATAAGGCTGACATCCCTACCTCCTGCGACCCAACTTCCGAGTATAAGGCTGACATCCCTACCTCCTGCGACGTCTCCTATTGATTTATCTGCGTTATATGCGACACCTTACACAACGTATTACAACCCAATATTTCAAGCTAATGACCTCGGTATGGACTTTGCTATGTCACCTACATATTGGGGACCAAATAGGAGGAATGTAAGTTGACAAATGTATGCTAGAGTGCATATTTCTTAATAAAACTGATGATGGATGGTTTAGTGCATATACATGTACACTGCATGATTCGTAACCTTAAGGTGGCTGTCCACCCTAAAAACATGAAATTTATCAAGCGCTGTAACTTTTGAACTATCAATGTACCTACCTCCAAAATCACATTTTTGGCCTTTTTTGGTCAACATCTTAAGAACTAAACATTTTTATGTCAAAACAAAAAAACACTTATTGGTGCAATTTCAGCATTTTTCTAAACAAACCATGTAAAAGTAGCAAATGTTGAGCCAACAAAATTGTGAAATTTGATACCAAACATGGATTCTCCGGCTCACTTCCTTTCCAAAAATGTGTACATTTATGTACATCATATTAATTACTCACAGGTTACAGTGCTTGATAAATGTCATATTTTAGGGTCGACAGCCCCCTTAACTGAGCTGCAATAGAAACTTCTCATTTATTTGCAAGAACACCAATTCAATTTACAATCGTCTGCAAGTTAAAGAATGAACACTTGACCTCCAGTTATTTTTCAATTAAGCACGTCAATAATCAAGTGATTACCTCAATCACAAATAGTATTAATTTTTATGTGTATAATTCAATTAGTATCCTTGCACAGAAGTGACACGTTTCGTTTGTAGGTCAGTATGTAATTACACCCCATTTAACAACTCCCCATACCTTAAGTACAGTGGCAAAGCGTTGTCAATTTGAGTTAAACAACCCTGCTACTAGCAACCAGCACGCCGATCGAACCTCACTACGTGGATAGTGTGTTTACGCGCTATGCGCATTGTGTGTCGATTATTGAGTGTTTCAGTATGTCTTTTGATCGCACCTTTGTTTAGTGCGTAACATTTACAAAATGTATTAATTTTTCATGTATGTGTTTTTTTAAATTATATTCCATCGCTCTATCTTTGATTCATTGTCTTTTGTGTGTTTCGATTCTATTTTAAAGCTGTACTTTTGATAGCATCTGCATCGTGTGTGACATTCATCTCGGCAACATTCCATTGTAAACCGTACTAGTGTGGCATCGGGTGGGGAAGCATTTGAATTGGTGTTCAAGGATCAGATTTGCATGGTTACGTATCTATCTTCTATAACAATTAAAAACAAATATTATAAAGACTTTGACAAACTGGCGTTAACAATTAAAAACACATTTAAAGTTCATTAACTGTTTGGTGTGAATAGGCAGCCATCTTGGATTATTAAATGAGACCGCAATGGAACAATTGGAACACCGACGAGTTACTGATGCAAACATTCCGAGAGCGTCAGAGGATTCCATTTAACATAAGTAAAGTGTATAACTTACGTTAAGGTTTAAGGGTGTTAAATATGTACTCAACTACAGGCTGTCCCAAAATGATTAGTACCCATCGATGCCCACAGTTCAATATTTTGTGTTATCATCAAAATCGATGGGATTAGGTCCGTTGTTTTTACATCATCATTGTCATACTGTACTATTTCATTAGAATTTTAGATCATGAATATCGGATTTATCAAACTCAAGATACACTCCATTATGTAAAACATGGTGATTTCACTTTTTTGACAAAGTGCTAACAAATGCGTGTGCTATTTACAGCTTGTTTGAAAGAAAATTGTATTCTCATAATCTCTTGTCTACTCAATATAATCTTGTGTGTCTTTCTGTTTAACTGTTATTAGGTATGGGTGTTCAGATTATGACACACTTGAGTGACCCCATGCATTGTTTTATTTGACAAGTGTGTAGGGACTTCTAAATGAAGTGGTATTTGGTGAATCACCAGTGGCTTAGATTTCATTTTCACATTGGAGAATGGATTTCGTGAGGTTAAACACTAAGGGACTATATCATTTTTAGCAAGTTTGTAGGAAATTGCATCCCCTATATGAAAAAGAAGTCTAAGCCACTGCTAATTACCCACGACCACGTCTTTACCTGTTTAAATATCCCTCAAGTTTAGCCTCAAAACTAGCTCATTATAGAAACAAAGCTTGGGGTCGCTCATGCGTGACGATCCATTTTTACTCTTCAAATTGAATCAAAATGAAGAAGTATTAATGGTTTGAACAACAATATGATATAACAGCAGTTTAAAATAGAAAGGAACCAAAGATATTAGCAGACAAGAGATTAACAGAATGTATTCGTTTCTTTCAAGCAAGCTGTTTAAAAACACATTTTTTGCACTTTGCCAACAAGGTGAAATCAACATGTCTTACACAATGGAGTGTAATGAAGCTTCATTAAAACAAGTCCGATATTCATGATCTAAAATTCTAATGAAAGGGTACAGTATAGCAAATATGATAGAAAAACAACAGATCTAATCTCATTGATTTTGATGATGAAACAATGTATTGAAGTTTGGGCATCGATGGGTACTAATCATTTTGGGACAGCCTGTATCAATTTACTGCGACTAAACGCCAAGACTTTCGAGCAATAAATGTAAAATTCTGCCACATAAACAGTTGTATAAATATCATATTTATTCTATATAACAACAGCAACGAATTATAATATATCTTCTGGATAAAACAACAATATATATAGAATAAGGTTATTATTATAACATTCACAATCGAATCATTTGGATATATTCATTCACTATGCATCGACTCAAATACAGGGTGAGTCAAGATATTCAGGTACCGTTTGTTAGAAAATCGGGAAAAAGACTTCTTCATATTTGGTGAAATGTCCCAGACAATATCTTATTCCAGGCCATAATTACAACATATTAACGAAAAAGCACCAAATATACCCACATGTTCCACTGTAGGCACTGATTGACATTCAAAATGTGTGCATTAAACATGTTTACTTTTGCACGTACGCGTACCTTTGAAGTTGGAACATATTACATTTTACAGAATATGGAGAAATGCACGTATCTCCCGTTTGGAATAACCAATTTGAATGAAATAAAATGTAAGTTTAGCTAACAATGCGTTTCTTACTGTGCATATCGATACCTGCATATTTTGACTCACCCTGTACAACCACTTATGTTCCAATGTGTTATTCACAATTTGGAAAAGTGATATTGAACTCAAAAATGGTTATTTTTACTTGGTTTAGTCGGCTCATAGGTCCTGGTTTCAAGTGTATAATACTAAAATAATGTATATTTGAATAGATCTTTTATTATTTAATTAAATAACAGTAGTATAAAAAAATGTAATGTGCTTATATTATAATATATGTATAAATATATATTGAGGCTAATATCTTACAAATCGAATAGTTGAATCAAAGCGTATTTCTTGATTTACATGTAGAGGTTAACCCCCTGAGAACTACCGGCCGATTGGTTAAAAAGATGGATACATCATTTATTGCACCAATGAGAGACATTGTTAGAATAATTGTATCCCTGATAAAGATGGTAGTGAAACATGTTATAAGCTGCATTTGAATTGGCTATTCATATGAGTACATCTTTATATAAACCAATCAGAACCACTGTAAGATAGACAGGTAGACCTCAGGGGGTTAACTATATTAACACTTTTCACGCGGCTGTTGGTTTTACCATTATACAAAACAGATTTTTCAGAAACCTTTCCCAACTTTCAAAGTCTATCTCAAGATTTACTGAACAATACTAGGCATATTTGTACTTATTTTAATGCATTAGTTATGGTGATTCCAAATATGGTAATTAAGTTCAATAATTTTGACATTCTTGAAACATTTTGTGAAATTTTGGAATGTCGTCTGCTGACGCTTGCCGCATGGAAAGTGTTTTTAAGAACTGAAACATATATGTGTACAAATCGTGTCATTCGTTACTCGTAATTCTAAAGCACTAATTTAACGCCTCGCAATGGTATCTTAAAATCACATTTTAACGATGTGAGGCTTTTGGTAAGAAGCTATCTGATTTACAAAATATAAAAAGCACTTTTTCTGCGCTATGTTTGATATAACAATAAAACGATAATCAATGTGGTAATGGAAAATACATACAATAGTATAAAAAGGTTGATGACTATTATTTAAATCTATATCAAAATACTCACGTTTGGCAGCTGCAAAGCACGGATAATAATAAACAAGCATTTATGTGTGATACAAAATAGATGAAGGTATACTTAGTATTTCGATTTCCTATCCTTACTATAGTTGATTCGCAGACATTGGCCGATTCACCATTTCAGTCAGAGGTAACAGAAGCAAAAGAGGGGGAGGAACTCGAATTCTAATCGTAATATACATGGATAATACCGTGTCATCATCAGCGCCTGTACTATTGTGACGTATTCACCACAATGTAAAGATAGGGCAAACAACTATTATTAAACCTAGTGACTGGGAACTTGCGGCAAAATGATCTGCATTGAATTTGCCTGCAAACAGATGTTGTCAATTGCCCGCATATTTTTGATAAAGAAGATGTATTGTTATTCAGATAAATTGATACTGGTATTCAGGTGGTCTCATAGCCAGAAATACATAAAGTAACGTTTATAACCCGTATCTTGGTTGATATAACGTTTTCTCTATCTAGGCCAAATGGTTTTGTACCTGGTTTATACAAAAGATGATGATTGGATTAATTAGTTTTTTCTCACAAATGAATATGTTAAACGGGTCTTTTTTAGTTTAATGTTTCCTTTATGTCATGTGCATAATAAAAAAGGAAAATAATAAAAAGTGAAACTTGATTATCCACTAAATTATGAATAGGTAGACGAACATAACATTTTTCTTTTGAAAACTATATAAGGTCGATGATGGTCGATTTTTATTATTGTGGTGACCGCTTCCAAAGGAATTTATTTCAAGCGGTTGGATTAAGTATTTGGTTGCCGTGATTTGTAAAGCTATGATCAGCTATATTCACTAAGCCACACTATCATGAATAGCATTTGATTATGGAACGCAAATAATAACATCTATAAAAGTACCGCTGTTTCATCATTGGTCAAAATGGGTTCCTCTAACGCCCAATGGACGAGGTCCAAAATCGAAACCAATACGCCAGAGTTTATGAATCTACTATAGACGATATTTATAATTGGCGAATTTACGTCAACAGAGGGAGTGAAATCTAACTGAGCACGCTCAGAGCAATTAGTGCGCCGATAAACATTACAATCTCGTACTTTTACTGCAATGTAATGAACTGTGAACTTCTACACAATCCTATACATCTATAGATAGTGTCGGTTAACAGCAAACATTTCATTTCAAACTAGTGGAAATAGATAGTTTATATACGTTCAAGTTTATTTCTCGAATGTAATAAGCCCGGTAAGTATGAAGATCTTTTTATGATTAGTGCAAAGTTCGCCTCATTGAAAAAACTACAACACTCTCGTCTCGGCTACATCGCTAGCCTCGTTATCGGAGCACTAATAGCTCTGAGCATGCTCAGTTAGTTTGATAGCACGGCCCTCTTTTATCGTAAATGCGCCAATTATGAATAACGTCTACTCGTACTAACGACAAACTCGAGTTTTATTGAAAGCCTTTTCTTTTATACCCAACATATTCCTGAACTTAACCCCAGATATTCGGTATTACATTTCCAACCATTGATCGACGACCACATTCTCATCATTGACCCTTGCCTTATCCTGTAGGGTTTTTTTCTGAAAAAAAAGTTACTTAACACTTTCCACGCGGCAGGCAGCTGCAGACGACATTCCAAAATTTCACAAAATGTTTCAAAAATGTCAAAATTATTGTATTTCATTACCATATTTGGAATCACCATGTGAAATGCATTGAAACAAGTACAAACATGCCTTGTGTTTGGTCAGTAATCTTTGAGATAGACTTTGAAAATTATGAAAGGTTTCTGAAAAATCTCTTTTGTGTATGGTAAAAATAATAGCCGCGTGGAAAGCGTTAACACTTGTCACGCGGCTATTAGTTCTACCATATACAACAGATTTTTCTGAAACTTTCAAAGTCTATCTTATGGATTACTGAACCAATATTAGGCATGTTTGTATTTAAGATAATGCATTTCTCACGATGATATCAAATATGGCAATAAAATTCAATAACTTTGATATTTTTGAAACATTTAATGACATTTTGGTATGTCGTCTGCAGATGCCTGTCGAGTGGAAAGTGTTAAATATATAATCAAGACTCGGGTTTGAGTACTACTATATAATTCGGTATGCTAACCAAAGATTTAATGATGGACTAATATAGACTACTGCTCAATATATTAAATACAAGTCAGTCAGTCTGTTTTTATATTTGGTCGGCAAATTGAACGTAGTATTTAACGTTTTCCACGCGGCTATTACAGTTTTACCATATACAAAACAGATTTTCCAGGAACCTTTCCAAACTTTCAAAGTCTATATCAAGAATTACTGAACTGAACCAATAGTACGTATGTTTTTATTTATTTTAATACATTTGTCATGGAGATTGCAAATATGGTTATGAAATTCAATAATTTTGACATTAATTTGAAACATTTTGTGATTTTAATTTTTAATGACGTCTGCATTGCATTGCAGACGCCATGCAGACGCCTGCCGCGTGGAAGGTGTTAAGAAGGAAGGGTTAGTTACACAGATACGTTTCAAATACAAGACAAGTTTTAGCACAGACTTCCGGAAGCTAAGCACGAGCCTACAAAGCGTATCACATTCGTAGCCCTGCACGCTCGCGCAGTCTCAATATCGGGTACGAGACTGATTTTCCTCTGTTAGCATAGCAAGGACTGGTTAGAGTATTATTAAGCGTCTCATCGCCGCCATGTTATTCTTGGAAGGCTCAGCTATACCCTTAGGATATAAATGACCTATAAACCATGCAAGGTTTAATTACGCGATTATTGCTCGCTCGATAGATCTTGAATGGTGGAGATGTGATCAACCACTTAATATTGTAATTTATTTATTAAGATTTCTTGGAATAATTATAATTATATCTATGATTATATAATAATTAGCTTTTTGGTGAGTTTAAAGTTGATATGAATAGTTGATAACTTATGAAGGCGGAATTAGAGTAAACAAATAAGTTTAATTTTTTTTGTTGTCGTCTGACGATTGAGAAAGCATAAAACTCAGACTTACGACTTCTATCCCATAAGGTTCATTATTAACTTTGAATTTGTATTACGCTCTGCCTTGCTGCATTGAGCACTCTATTCAAAGATAGTCTACATATTGGCATAATGTCGATACGTGATATGTAAATAAATAAATAAATAAATAAAGATACAAAATATAAATGATTAATTTAATAAAAGAAAACATAACTGTTCTTTCGTTGTCACGTAGAGTGCACAATCCTACACGGAGAGCGAAAGTACATGATTAAAGAAAACCAAGTCATAAATTATCCACGATGTTGCACAACGACCTGTTTCGCCCAAAGGCTCGTGCAAATACATGTACAAAGGCGTAAGAATATACCCACAATCTCAAAATAAAACCCAATCCAATTAGTAGGGGAGAGCGGGAGTGTTCGCCCCATTTTCATGTGAAATGGCTTAGAGATGTCAACTTTAAAGATTGAATGAACCTATTGACATTACATGAAAGATTGGCTACATACGACCACAATTTCAGTACCTGAGGAATTATTTTAAAGGAATGAGTAATGGTCATTTTTGCGGAATATATTCGTTTAGAATTTAAAATTATAATAAAAATAGTATCTTCTAATTTCAATGCTATACTCCATTCCAGATAGCTATTTTTATAGCTACAAATTGGTTACAGGAGGTGAATTACATTAGTAAAATTATTTAAAATCGTAATCATGTTTATTCCCCCATTGGTGAGCATTCCCCATCATGAAAGGGCGAATGTGCCCCATAGAACAATAAGTACATTGACCCGATAACCATGTCCAACATACACTGACGGGTTTACAACTGCATCAAATCCATAATTAATCCCATACCTACCTAATGATGAATTCACATTCAATCTTTTGTACGAACATCTTTAGAAAAAAATCAATATCAAAAATGGAACAAAATCCACCTTTGTGATGTAAAACTGGTTTTTTGATGATAATTTGACAAACATTATACGGATATCTATCATGTTACCATGGGAAGATCGCAACAAAGCGGAACATTGTGTGTTCGTCAAATTCAACCAGTGGCCGCAATGATGAGAATCACGTGGTAGGCGAACCTGCCCCTAGGGTGTACACTCCCCGCTATCCCCTACGACTTATATATAACAAAATACGATTTTGTACAGGGAAAATGTATACTGATACATTAATTTACTCTATGAAGAATAAACCTTATTGCCATGTTGCAAAATATATTGAATACATAATGAATACATGTGTTGGTAATTGAATACTGTCATATACTGAATGCTCAAGATATAATATAAATGACGACTATAATATGTTACTTAATATTATTACATGACTCTATTAACATATTAATTAGATTTGCCGTCATCTTGGTAGCGGCATGGTGTAATAGTCTGAAGTAGGCAAATGATCTCACTGAATACAGTTATTCTCCATCACACATCTAACACAGTACTTAACCATTTTATCGACTGAATACATCTCATAATCCTCATTTGCATATTCAGGTCTTCTATCGCCATACCCTTACCGTCATCTTGGGCTTTACATTTGAAATTTGAAGACCTGGGCTCAAGAACTATGCATACAAATCCTTATTGAGTTAACGGCATGTACAGTTTAAATTATGATATGAATCAAACGATCGAGATATGGAATTGGAATTTGGTATGTTCTTTAGAAATAATGTTTACAAATTCAAACCACCGGAGTCTCTTTAATTAAGTTTTGTATTTACTTCTTGTGCCGAGATCTTCAATTTCCAAAGTATAAATAGGTTACTCGGGCCCAAAGGCACAAAGCCGGAAAACTTATTACACCTATTTTACTCAAACGTGTTAAGTTTAGGCCACACTTGCATTACAAAAACCTTGGGATTGTATGCTTTATGTTCTATGATTTAACAAAATGATTTGTCCCTGACCAAATTGAGTACTACAAAATGACTATAGCCAATTCTATGCTGGTATAGCCCCGGTTCCGTTTATCTCATTGCGCCATCATGGCAAGATTTATTGGCGAAGATGAAGAAAATCTTTAGTTTTTCGCAGCCCAAAGTATTGACCAACAAATGCATTTTTGGAAAAAAATCACAGACAGAGGGCGTTCCATGAAAAATATCGTGTATATGCCTTTAAAGTCAACATATGCACATTGAGAGAGATATAATAATATTTAGCTACCCCTTTGATCAATAAACGGGGTAGCAAATGTTAACAAACAAGTGGTTTTTTCCCAGAAAATTATAGACACAATATCGGGACTTTGAACTTGAATGCTCAAGATTATATTCCAATACAAAAAGTGTCCTTTTGTGATATTGAAGATGGCAGTATCGCGATTATGACAAATATGGATTGTTTTACACGCTCTATCGATCTCATAGCTAGCTATGTATATTGTATATGTACACTGACTAGAAAAATAAACGAAATTCACCACTGCTGATTAACATGATTAAAATGAAGACAAAAAGGAAGTCTGTCTGAAACAAAACGAGACACAAAGACATCAAAGACAGTTTTTCGATAAACACAGAAAAAAATCATTAGTAATTATGTTTGTGAGAGGTATTTGTACGACCCCTTTGTCATCATAATATGACTATCACTCTATACTCTGTTTTGCCATCTCGAGACAGTGACGTAACTGAACAGGCGCAGCTTTTACGCACGCGTGTGTATCTTTCGCCTTTCAACGCTCGTGTTTGTACGCCAGCGCCGTAAATATACGCGCGCGTTATGTGATGCAATTTGTAGAATACGCGGTTACGTCACTGTCTCGAGATGGCCAAATAGAGTATAGATGTGTATATTAAGATGGTCTTTGTTCGTGTACACGAGATCCATGGATATTGTGATCTTATATCATGTATATAAATTTAGTAACTATTTGATTTTAACGGCATACTCCAGAAAAGGACACATGATAATATATATTTGAATACCTATCAATACGTGATATCATCAGAACCTTCAATTCATAAACTTGCCATATGTACAAATAATTGATTTTTGATTGGTATGATATGTCTGAATATAATATAATATGTATATGCAGCGATAGAAATACCCACATGACTTTCCACCTGGGTTGACTATAGGAACTAAACACTTTGTGGACTTAGAATATTTATAACCCCAACTTTTGCAAAAGGAAACAAATCAGTTGAAAAAGTGGTCCTAGTGGGAATCGATCCATGGACCTCTGCATTGTAAGGCACATAACTCAACCACTATAGACTAGCGAGGGGTGAGCAGACCAATACATGATTTTAATCCCTCTTATTATTACGGAATAAAGCAATACTACTATTATGATCAGTACACACAATATTATTAATAGAGCTGCGACACACATGATCGTCAACCTTTGGTTGACAGTCATGTGGGTATTTCCATTACTGCAAATTGATATACGTGTAAAGGAAAACTGTATGATAAAGTAAGGTTCATTTGGGATTATAAATCCTATTAATACTTTCCACGCGGCTAATAATTTACCATTATACAAAATATATTTTTCCGAAACCTTTTCCCAAATTTCAAAATCTAGTTCAAGGATTACTGAACCATTACTAGTAATATTTATACTCATTTCAATGCATTTCTCATTGTGATTCCAAAATGCATTCAATAATGCTGACATTTTTTAATCATTTTGTGCCATTTGGAAACCGTCGACTGCAAACGACCACCACGTGGAAAGCGTTGAGATGTGTAGTACCCTGTAATAAAATGTAATTTACAATAAATTATATGATTGTATATAATTGGTTTAAAACTGCATTTTCGAATGTTAATTAAGTCATTATACACTTGATTTTTGAACAACACTGCTTAGAGATATAGTCCCTGTTGTGTATAAATGATCTATTTTAAGGCCGCCATATAACGACTATATGCTTTCGGATAACAAAATATGTTATATCTCAAAGTTCAAAATCCAACGAGAAAACATATCCCGTATTTCTATTGATTTATTATCACAAACAGTCAAGAAATTTAAAGAGAGTTTCGTGAGTTTTTAGGTATGATGAATGGACTATTATAAACTGAACACATTTTGGGATATGGCGTGAGAAAAAAGGAAGTACGCTCGCTCAACCATGAATTTAGAAAGACTCATCTCCCACATTTGTTTTTCATCTAGAAAGTATTTCATCCTGCTTTTGTTACTTTAGTGTGTTTTTTTGATTTGTAGAAGTTTGAACTAAACTCTGCACAAAAGGAAAGTATCCACTTTTTCGAGGCACACTGTGTTTAATTATTAGGACCCTAAATATATTCAACAAGTTGGAAAGAACAGGCATTTCCTTCCACGCATTTTGACACCTCATTTACATATATCACAATACACCAATATTGATGAAGCAGCGGCCATCATTTTTCATTGTTGCACTTAACCCTATACCATGAAAAGAGCGTAAACAAAACAGTAAATCTAAAGTGTACCTCTTTTTTTCTCTCCATAAAAACACAATAATAATCCGAACATCTCACATCGTCAATTGTTTCCAACACCTGTATCTACTGTTGTGAGACTTATCCTTTACGATGAACAGTATCATTCATGATGTTTGCAAGCCAACACCTGTCTCTCCATTCCGTGCAATCTTCCTTGTGACTCCAAATCGACAAGCAACTTCAGGTACAGAAACTCCAGAATGTGTTTGAAGTTGCTCGTAGATTTGGAGTTACAATGAAGGTTGCACGGAAATGGAGAGACAGTTGCTGGCCTACAAACATCACGAATGATACTAATTGTCATTGTAAACATGGTAGCGGATGAGTCTCACACCAGTAGATACAGGTGTTGGAAACAATTGACGATGTGAGATGTTCGGATTAGTCTTTTCATGGAGAGAAAGAGGAGGTACTGTAACACTTCAGATTTACTGTTTTGTTTTCGCTCTTATCATGGTATAGGGTTAGGTGTAACAATGGAAACTGCATCATTTGTTATTCAAATGTCCGCTGCTTCATCAATATTGGTGTTATTGTGACAAGTGAGGTGTCAAATTGCGCTGGAGGAAATGCCCGTTCTTTCCCACTTGTTTAATTTCTTAAGGGTCTTAAGAATTAAACACGGGGCGGCGCCTTGAAAAAAGTAGATATTTTATTTTAGTGCAGTGTTTATATTCAGAGTCAAAAAGGACAAAAATCGTCCGTCCAATTTGGGCTCACAATTTCCAGTCGGTAACACCAACTATAATCTAGTCATATGTACACGATTATAATACCTGTCATAGATTTCTTTGGGCAATAAAACACGCGATTCAGGTGTATCGTACCCTTCCAACGTCATGTACACTCTATCACTATTGCTATTTCTCTGTAATTTCACATACACAGTCTCGGGTTTTCTCGGCGGAACCACGTAATTTCTCAACACTGTTCTGTTGTTGTTATTATTATTATATTTTCTCGTAGGAGTCGACATTTGACAAACTTTACAACATAGAATAACGGACATTATAAGAAACACTAGACATAGTACAAACGATATCACAGCGGCGATACTCCAGTAGAATAGCGTATCCTGTTGAGTCGAACACTGATCTCGACACGGGTCCTTATACGCTTTGTACGTTATAGGTACCGCAGTTGAGGTACCATGGTACCATAGTCTAGGGACCGACGGTGTGCTTTCGGTTGTATGTACCGTAATTCTAGGCCTTGGGATAACCGTTATCGGTCCTACGCCACAAGTTTCAGTTTTCCCATAAAATGCTCGACTCGTTATCTCACAAATAAACACGGCTCCATCGTCGATTTGTTCGGCCATTAATCTTAACTCGGAAAACAATATGCCGCTTTTAACGCCTTCCTCACCTTGCACAGTAGTTCGCTCGCCTAATCGACGCCAGCGAATCTGAATCACAGGGTTGGCCATTTCAGACCGGCATGATAAACCAAAAGGTCTACCTTCGTACACATCTACCCGATTATCTTGTCCAGAATCGGGTTCACTGGCACATATAGGGTATCTCCGATGAGGAAAATACTGCACCTCAATATATTGAGAGGCACCATTAATAGCAGAACGTCTGTTATTAAAATTATGCACGTTACACGTGTAAAGAGCCTCGTCGGTAAGCTTAGCATCAACGATGCTTAAAAAGTAAACAATAGAACCATCATTTTTACGACGGTGTGCTAAGAAGAAACGTTCATCAACATCTGGTTGAAGATGGCCCCGTGACAAGGATATTTTTTCCGTGAGCCCACTCTTGCTACGTGCAAGCGTTACATCATGACCTTCCCCTAAATTCCACACCTGACAATAGATAGCAAACATATTTCCAGTTCGAACTGGATTAACCGGTGCGTTGATGGCTATTGTTGTCTCGCTCCATGCCAAGCAGATACACAAATAAATAATACAGCCCAGTAACAGCGATATTTCTTCCGCTGACATCTTGAAGCTTCACTCTACAGTTAACTATAACATAACACTATGCAGCTATCGCTCCTCCGTAGGATGATAGTGATGGCGAATCATGAATTTCAATTATCACGTAAATTCATTATAGCTGTTATCTTGTATTATAATCTGTCAGACTTGAGATGAGATGCAAGCTATCGATAGCCAGCCCAGGCTGTCCAATATAGTGCATTTTGCATAATGCTCGCTTATGTGACTGCTACGGGTGCCGTGCGTACTGATGACATTTCTGTATCTTTGCATCTATCTTCGTAGCGTTAACGTACTCGCGTCAATACGTGTCAGATGGTGTGTTCAGTATTGTTCCCATCACCACTTTCACCCGATGTTTTTTTAAAGAGCCTCACTGAACCATTCGGTCGCACAGCAATATCCAGTATAAGGGAATAGTTAAGGTATTGCCTGAATATTGGCGTCAATATAAAGCCCGTGCTAGAGGGGCTCAATATAATATACATGTGCCTATACATTTACGTAACGTTTGGACAGATAGCAGGAACGCAGGCTCCCATAGCCATATTAACATTACATTAGTATTGGTAATCAGCATCCGGGGTATGAACCCGCTAACGCGTAAAACCATCTTGATGGTTAAAGGAAGCTTTGAAGACAGACATAGAAATAGGGTCTTCCTATGTAAGGACGGTCGACGGCTAAGTGTGACCTTATGATAGATGTACATTGTATGCTCAATTCTCGATTGTGTGGTGTTTCTATAGCGTTCGCAACATTTGAAATTCATTACCGTAATTACCCCGAGGCTTGTATTTCAGGGGAGTATTCAAATTAATTGCTTATTACTTGAACTTTAAACGCTGCATCATATTTTGGAAAAATGTTATAACAGGACAGTTATGCGTTTTGCCGATTTGAGATTTCTGTAGGCAAATGTTTTTAATCAAACTATTAAATAGACTGATCTGCTAGATTGCAATGTGCTCTAAGCAAACTCGTCATATCTAATTTATGTATCCTATAATAAACCATACAGATTTCCAAACTTTGGGTATTTTGAACATTATAATAACATTAACACCAGAGCTGAGCAGTTTCATCGTTTGAACCACGTTTTTAACATAATTTTATTGATACCTGTCCAAACTATATATAATGAATTATAATGTTATCAAACTGTCGAGTTTATATCGCCATAAATCATGCTTATACAAGTAGCAGGGTTTTGAGCGGGTGACAACGTATACGTTGAGCATTCAATCTCATCTAAACATGTATTTAATAGTACAGCGTCTCCCAACAAAATGGGTTTAAAAGTTTGCGAGCTTATCACGAAATAAGTAGGAAACATGGATAGTTTATATTTACGGATATCAAACAAAATATACCTGACCCTTAATTAGGTAAATTTGGAGACCAATCCAATGTAAACTTTTTGAAATACAAAGATTTGAATAGAGCGTGGTCAGAACCCATTTGTCCCGATTTAGGGAATACGACATCCGTACGTTGCATGAAACTGTGCGCTATGTGCATTATTCCCAGCATGGGGTTTATTCTCCGAAATAACTTAACAATAACTCGGACTATAAAAAAGAACATTTAGTTTTAATATTTATGTAAATAATGAACTAGTTTTATTGCAATATGACCCAGATAATTTACTGCCCAAGTCTTTGTAAAGAATGAATGCAAAGGCAAAACTGTGATGAAGTCACAACAATGCGCAATTGCAACACATGAATTGTCCTTTATTCTATTGTATAGTTACATTACGTCCTTTATCGCTTGCTTACGGTTATTGTGGTGTTTAGAATCAACCCACGTCCCCTATTTGTTTAAAACGTGGGCCTAGGCTTACACGTGGGTCTGTGCATGTCCCATAATGGCAAACCTGATAAAAAACAAATCGCCTGTTGCCATTGATGTACATAATTATAGCCTACAGATTGACATGATACGACAAATTATACCCATATTATATTCAGTTATAGAATAAAAGATGGAAATCAGTGGCATAACATCCAGGAGTAGGAAATCATCCCCGTGCCCGCTTGACCGTCGTACTGATTCAACGAAGTTAAAACAACATAATTAAGGGACATTAATTAGTGTCTCATCGCCACCCTCCAAAAAATGCAGTACTCTCAACAAACACAAAATATATTAACCGCCCAGGTTTACTCATCGAACCCAAAATATTAACCGCCCTGGCTAACTCATCTAGCGGGTCCCGCGCAAAGCGCGGGTGCCCGCTAGTACTACTTACAAACCACCGAACATACTACAGAACTGGCGACTTGCAAAAAATGTGATGGACATGAACTTGAACCTTGACCTTGAACCCTGACCTCGAACCCGAACCTCCCGAACCACTTCAAAACCCTGGTCGGTAGTGTACGTACTATATTTCACAAACGGACTGGCAAAATGTTCTTTAAGCATTTTCCGGATGTGGAGAATTCGTATCGGATACGTTATTTCATATCATATAGAAATTGATCAGGTACTAATCAGTAGTATAGGTTAAACATAATATCATGGTATACACCATAGATTTTAATGATAAGTGTATGTGTTAACTTTAACATAATTATTTTCTATTATATGGCTATTTTTCATTCGAACTGATTCCATAGATTCCATTGATATTTTCGTCAGAAAATAGCCTCCTCTGCCAGCCAATGGAACGGCTGGGTGACGTCATTGGAAGATTGGTCTTGGATGAATCGACCAATCTATAATGCCAATGCATAAAATGTACAATAATATGTCCAAGTTACGAGCTGACAATTCGTGAACTGAGAATTACAAGGTTTTAACTGACATTTCAGTGCTTTGGAGATATTTATATTTTTGAAATCATTATCGTGTAAGCTTTAAAATGATATACAACATACGATGTAAACCAATCTTTTTTTTTTTAATCGCCTATACGCAACTTAAGGTTAAATTCCGTATGTTTTTTTTGTGAACTTAAAAAGGCCATATCACAAAATGTTTAAAATGTCAGTTTGAATCTTGAAATTCTCTGCTCACGATTTGTCCAAGTTCTGGCAAATAATGCATTTAAATCTTTCGCACACTATACAAGATTGGAAGAAAAAATAATTATTAATTACAAAACTGATTTTATGGAAACACTAGAGTATTTGATTAGACTATTTATCGATTCCAATTCGATACAAGCAGCTGTATATCCTTAAAACCGTCCCAATATTACCCTGCAATAGCGATCCGGAGATCCTGGCTATCTGACGATGAACGTGTGACGCACAAACCCTGTCTCGGCGGCGAATTATAATTGTCTTTTTCAAAAATGAAACCTGCAGATAATATTTAACACTTTCCATGCGGCTATTACTTTATTTATTTACCATTACACAAAACAGGGACTTCAGAAATCTTTCCCAACTTTTAAGGTCTATCTCACGGATTACTGAACCAATAATAGGCATGTTTGTACTTATTGTAATGCATTTCTCAAGGTGATTCTAAATATTGTAATCGAATTCACTAATTTTTTACGTTTTTGGAACATTTTGTGAAGTCTTGGAATGTCATCTGCAGACGCCGCGCCTACCGCGTTGAAAGTGTTAATAATGTCTTTAGATGCAAACCCGAAAGATGCGAGCAATGGCTCTACACGGATAATATTATTATTATTTTATTTCCTTAGGCATTGAGTGAATTGGTGAATTTAGATATGAACATGCAAATGTAAAAGTCGCCTAAATCAAAGAATATAAATATGGCCGATATGATATTCAACTGAGAATTACAAGGTGCTAACAAACATGTACGTTCAGTGTTTTTGGAGATATTTATAGTTTTGAAATCGTCATTTTGTAAGCTTTAAAATGATATATATACAACTTGGCGAGGTGTTTACAATATAGATGTTTTTATAGACGCAAATTCCGATTATTTGTTTATGTTTTATATTTGTTTTCTGTGAACTTAAAAAAAAGAAGCGATATCTCTACATGACCAAACTGTCTTAGAACCTTGTTATTTTTAGCTCACGCTGTGTAACTTGCAATCAAAGAGCAGACTGTAATCATTGCTGCTCGTTATCTTGTGATTGATTGTGTCTGTTGATGTCATGCATGGCTACACCCAATATTAAAGACTGTGCTGTGGAATATGGATCCTGCATTTTTGTTATTGACAGTGTCAACTGTCAGGCAGGGTAGGATTTACAATAGACAAAGAGGGTAAAAGTCTCAACATAATGAGCGGGGGCTATGAGGTAAGAGGCTGACGTAGTAACCGTACTTTAATGTGGAAAATAATAGTTTGGTTCATAATATGTACAATTCATTATGTACACACATCATCGTCACGTCATCGATTAGCCATCGTCATCGTAATTATCATCTTTTTATCAACATCTTATCTATTGCTGATATCATGTAGTTTATCAGTACTTCAAAATTGCTGACGTCTCGTCGACTGCTGATGTCATGTAGTTGATTAATGCCTCATCTACCATGTCTACTATAACTGATGTCAGCTACATGTACACTGCTGATAGCAAGTATTATATGAATCCGGTAATGTATTAACACCTCTTCCAATGCAGCTGATATCGTTCATGTCAATTAGTTTATCAATACCTCATGGACTGCTGATACCAGTTACTTTACATATGCCTTCTATCAGGTAGTTTGTCAATGCCTTATCTACTGCTGATACACGGCAGTTTATTAATACATCATATACTGCTTATATCAGGTATTTTATCAACACCTCATCTACTGCTGATAGCAGGTAGTTTATCAATACCTCATCTTCTGCTGATATCCGTTAATTCATCAATACCTCATTTACTGCTGATATCGGGTAGTTTATAAATACCTTATCTACTGCAGCTGATAGCAGGTAGTTTTAATACCTCACCTACTGTTGATAACAGGTAGTTTATCAATACCTCATCTACTACTGATAGCAGGTAGTTTATTAATACCTTATCTACTGCTGATAGCAGGTACATATACACTGCTGAAAGCAAGTAGTTTATCAATCTGGTTGTCTATCAATACCTTTAACTGCTGATATTAGGTGGTTAATACATTCGTTATCTATTGCTGATACCATGTAGTGTATCAATACCTCCATATTATCACTCATGCCTCTCATAACAAGATCATTTTCATGACATATTGACCAACTCTCGTATAAGCTGACAAATGAGGTGCACTTAAAAGTCTCTCGCACACCAGACAAGATTGGAAGTAAAATAATAATTTATTAGTAACCTGATTTTATGGAAATAATTCAATACACGCAGCTGTATTTTCTTAAAACCGTCCCATTTATTACCATGCAATAGCAATCCGGAGATCCTGGCTATCTGACGATGAGCATGTGACGCACAAACCCTGCCTAGGCGGCGCGAATTATAATTGTATTTTGCCAAAATGAAACCTGCATCTATTTAGCATTTTCCATGCGGCTATTAGTAATTACTTGTTTTACCATCACCCAAACTGTCAAAGTCTATCTCAAGGATAACTGAACCAATAATAGGCATGTTTGTACTTATTGTAATGCATTTCTCAAGATGATTCCAAATATGGTAATCTTATTCATTAATTTTGACGTTTTTGGAACATTTTGTGAAGTTTTGGAATGTCGTCTGCAGACGCCTGCCGCGTGGAAAGTGTTAATAATGTCTTCAGATGCGACCCGAAAGCTATGAGCACCTTTACACGTACAGCGTATACTAAAAAACTGGGTCCAAAATTTTCAGAGCTTATAACTTAAAATATGGGAAACATAGATGCTTCATGTTTAGGAATATAAAAGTAAATATATCTGACATTATATGGTGAAATTATAAGACCAACCGAATGTAAGGTTTTAGAAATACAACGCTTTGCATACAGCGTGGTCAGAACCCATTTTTTTCGATTTTGCCCATGAACCGTCCATGCGTTGCATTTCCGCATCGAACTGACGTCATCAAAGTTTTGCCTGACTTGATAACAATGACTTACTCAAGGAAATCTTCGTCATAAGGGGGATAAAAAGTGTAAATACCTATGATTTTTGTTAGAAAAATAAATAAATAACCTTCTGATACACTGGCATCTTTGAAGCAGTTCAGGAACCATTTCTTCGAAATTGGAAACCAGCCGTTAAGTCAGTCATCTCATCAAAGGAATTAGAGGAAGGGCTGGAACTTCAGATTTTTTTTCAACCAGCCAATCGGGATCGGGCAGGTAACTCACAAAAATACCTGCCCGACAGAAATTCCACCAGCCATTGTAACTCTAACACTTGCACCGTGAGTTTAAAATTGTTTACCCGCCAATCGGTTGCCGGGGTCCTTTTTCCCGACACAACATTTACCCGCTATATGGGCAGGTGGGCGGGTGCTATTTCCAGGCATGGTATCAGGGTAACAGTTGCTCTGTTTTTGTGTATATTCAACGACAAGGTTACTGCAATGAGTATTTATAATGCTGAATATTGATCCAAAATACCTATAATTTAACCCTTTTCTACCAAACATAATATATTTCGGAGAATAAACACTATGCACATGATGTAGGGAAAACTTGCACACAACGCAAATGCAAGGCATAAGGCGGTTTATTGCTAAATTGGAAAAAACGGGTTCTAACCACGCTCTGTTGAAAGCTTTGTATTTCAGAAAGTTGCCATTTGATTAGTCTCACATTTTAACCAATTAAGGTCAGGTATATGTACCTTAATATCCTTAAATATGAAGCAGCTACGTTTTTAACTTTTTAAGCTACAAGCTCTGCAAATTTTGGACCCAGTTTTTTGGGACACGCTGTATATTTGTTGTCTTTGTTTGTTTCCTTAGACATTGAGTGAATTGGTGAATTTTGATATAAAAATGCAAATGTAAAAGTCCTTAAATTATAGAATATAAATACTATGACCGATATGATGATCAACTTTAGCCTGACGTGAACTAAGAATTTGCAAGGTTCTAACTAACATTCCGGTGGTTTTGGAGATATTTTAGAATAGTTTTGAAATCGTCATTTTGTAAGCTTTAAAATGATATCCAACTTGGCGAGGTGCTTATAAGATGTTTTTTATAGATTTGCAATAAAAAAAAAAGGAGACTGCAATCATAGCTGCTCGTTATCTTGTGATTGATTGTGTCTGTTGATGTCATGCATGGCTACACACCAATGAGACCGTTCTGTGGAATATGGATCCTGCATTTTCTAGTATTAAACCGTACTTTAATGTGGAAAAATAATAGTTTGGTTCATTATGTACAAATAGATAGTTATTATGTACACACATCATCGTCACGTCATCGATTAGCCATCGTCATCGTAATTGTCATCTTTTTATCAATATCTTATCTATTGCTGATATCATGTAGTTTATCAATACTTCAAAATTGCTGACGTCTCGTCGACTGCTGATTTCATGTAGTTGATTAATGCCTCATCTACCATGTCTACTACTGATGTCAGCTACATGTACACTGCTGATAGCAAGTATTATATGAATCCGGTAATGTATTAACACTTTCCACGCGGCAGGCGGCTGCAGACGACATTCCAAAAGTTCACAAAATGTTTCAAAAATGTCAACATTATTGAATTTTATAACCATATTTGAAAACACCATGGACAATGCATTGAAATAAGTACAAACATGCCTAGTATTGGTTGCGTAATACTTGGGATAGATTTTGAAAATTGCGAAAGGTTTCTGAAAAATCTGTTTTGTATATGGTAAAAATAATGGCCGCGTGGTAAGTGTTAACACCTCTTCCAATGCAGCTGATATCATTCATGTCACTTAGTTTATCAATACTTCATGGACTGCTGATACCAGTTACTTTACCAATGCCTTCTATCAGGTATTTTGTCAATGCCTTATCTACTGCTGATACACGGTAATTTATTAACACCTCATCTACTGCTGATAGCAGGTAGTTTATCAATTCCTCATCTAACGCTGATATCAGGTAATTTATCAATGTCTTATCTATTGCTGATACACGGTAGTCTATTAATACATCATCTACTGCTGATATCGGGTAGTTTATCAATGCCTCATCTCTTGCTGATAGCAGGAATTTTATCAACACCTCATATAATGCTGATATCAGTTTTTCTATTAATGCCGTATCTACTGCTGGTACACAATAGTTTATTAATACACAATCTACTGCTGATATCAATTATTTGATCAATATCTTATCTACTGCTGATAGCAAGTAGTTTATCAATGCCTCAACTAAAGCTGAGAGCAGGTAGTTTATCAAAACCTCATCTGATGTTGAGATCAGGTATTTTATTAATGCCTTATCTTCTGCTGATACAGGGTAGTTTATGAATACATCATCACTGCTAATATCGGGTAGTTTATCAATACCCCATCTACTGCTGATAGCAGGTAGTTTATCAATGCCTTATCTAATGCTGATAGCAAGTACATGTTTATATTTTATCAATGCCTTATCTAATGCTGATAGCTTGTATTTTATCAATGCCTTATCTAATGCTGATAGCAGGTAGTGCATTAATACATCATCTACTGCTGATATCATGTATTGTATCAATATCTTATATACTGCTGATATCCGGTAGTTTATCAATATCGCTGACAGCAGGTAGTTTATTAAAACCTCATCTACTGCTGATATCCGGTAGTTTATCAATACCGCTGACAGCAGGTAGTTTATTAAAACCTCATCTACTGCTGATATCCGGTAGTTTATCAATACCGCTGACAGCAGGTAGTTTATTAAGAATCCAACACTCGGGAGCGGCATAATGTGACGTCATAATTGCTGGCTCCCAATTTTAAATTCGATTTATTCCGTCAAAATAAGCTGTCAGGTTCCAAGGTGTCGGCAATAACTATTTCTCTTTCATCTTTCCGCTACCGAATGTGAGGTTCCTAATACATCATCTACTGCTGATATCGGGTAGTTTATCAATGCCTCATCTCTTGCTGATAGCAGGAATTTTATCAACACCTCATATAATGCTGATATCAGTTTTTCTATTAATGCCGTATCTACTGCTGGTACACAATAGTTTATTAATACACAATCTACTGCTGATATCAATTATTTGATCAATATCTTATCTACTGCTGATAGCAAGTAGTTTATCAATGCCTCAACTAAAGCTGAGAGCAGGTAGTTTATCAAAACCTCATCTGCTGCTGATATCCGGTAGTTTATCAATACCGCTGATAGAGTTTATTAAAACCTCATATATTTACTGCTGATATCCGGTAGCTTATCAATACCACATCTACTGCTGATAGCAGGCAATGTATCAATACCTCATCTACAGTAACTGATGATACCATGTAATTTTATACTATCATTAATAGTGGTTTAAGGCGAATTTCCTTTGTTTGATTTTTCGCCTTACAGCACCTTTTTCGCCTTAACATCATTTAAACAAAAGACGGAATAAACCCTATTATTCTCTTTCTGCTTAATGATAATATAAGTAATAATGATAGTAATGGTATTTTATAAAGCGCCAGTATCCGCCGCAAGCGACGCTCATGATGCCTACACATAACCAACTTAACATAAAAAGACATATACTGAAAATGCATAAGAAACATAAATGAGGAGAGTCACATCAAGCAAATGTGTCCGAGTACAAATATGTATACAAAATAGTACACTAATCAAGAAAAGCAAGGAGTAAAATATTAACCTTATTCCACACTAGTTATGTTTTTTCTGAGGACCTTTGAAACAAGCATTTGACCTGATTAAATTACTGAATCCATAATATGGCGGCGTCTTATCTGTGTACATCGTGTAAGGTCAATCACGCACGACGTACATTAACTGTCCTTATGGAGCATGCGTTATAAACGGTGCATGTTTATATTGCTTTAACACATGTGGAATGTAAAATATCGTTCAGACCATGGAAGTAACAGACAATTTAATGGTGTTTCAATAGTCGCTTAATTCACTTTAATTAACCATTTATAAGCTACCGGACATGAATAAATTAAAATAGGCTCGAATACATTTAAAAAGAAAAAAATTATAGTGCAAGTGCTTATTCACACTTTTAACGCGGGAAGTGGTTTTACCATAATACAAAACAGATTTTTCAGAAACCTCTCCCAATTTTTAAGGTCTATCTCAAGGATTACTCAAAAACTACTAGGTATAGTTGTGCTTGTTTGAATGGATTTCTCATGGTGATTCCAAGTATTGTAATGAATTTCAATAATTTTAACATCTTTTAATAATTTCGTGACATTTTGGAATGTCGTTTGCAGGCGGCTGCTGCCGCATGGAAAGTGTTAAATATCGGTACACTGACCGATAGTAAACATTAGTAACGCTGTGTATCAGATGCGTACTAATAAATATATAATTATTTTCTTTTACTACAACGAATCGCAGGCAAGGGGCTAAGCCTCGGGTACAAAGTCACGGTACATTACCACTGTATTATTCACAGTAACTACTACACAGACATAACAAATGCAATTATTATTAACGCGTAAACCCCGGCTGCGTTAGGTGGAGTGAGCGGGTTTAAGTTGGGACCATGTATTTGAGGTCTTTGTTGATTTAATATACACCAGTTTAACCTCAAGATTGGCAATGGCAGAGCAAGTCTGTTTAAGACATAGATAATCGTTGGTTAAATATGCCAATTAGAAATAATGTCATGCTGATTATTCATACTATGTAATGCTATTGACGCAATGTGTATAAATGCATATAAGGGGACATATCATAAGGTAACAACTTTGCCCCAATAACAACTGCACTATTTCCAATGCATATAGTATCTAAACGAGATACATACGATGCTTAATCCAGTTTAGGGAAAACAAGACGACACATACGATGCTTAATCCAATTTAAGGGCAAGATAGATGACGCATATAAACGATGATTAATCCAGTTTGAGGGCAAGACAGATGACGCATATACGATGCTTAATCCAGTTTAAGAGCAAACCAGCCGACACAAACGATGTTTAATCCAGATTAAGGGTAAGACTTAAAGACAGACAACACAATAAAAAGTCACACTGGTCTTCCATCTTATTTAATAGAAACTTATTTTTATTTTTTTATCAAGATGGCTTATATATAGTTCTGCTCTTTAATTTATGTACCACCTACATATTAGCATAACAAAAATAAACAATGGACAAACCACTTATACATAACAAAGCATTGCACATTTTGAACTATAATATTCTTATCTTAGCATAATAATATGCTATATGGCGACGAAAAAACCTTGTTCAACGGGCCAGACAGTCCCTCTTATTTATTTTTTCGAATTGAAGATTTTTAAAGAAACCACCTACAAGAGAAGTTTACACCCCTTCCTTAAAAAAATAAAATAAAATAATGTTATAAAATAAAATGAAAATAAAAAGATTAAAAAAACACCCCCGAGGTCCGTTCGCCCATAGAACAGTGTTATTTTTCCTTAGCCATTAACTTACAATCTTTGTCTCTACGGTGATAGATATGTGGTTTAGTATGGAGCTCGTTCGGGAATATGATACAAAGCCCATATGAAGATGTTGCCCTCTGGACAAATTGAAACCGATGATGACGATGAGAGCATTTATGGGTAGTAATGATATCTCGCCGTATAACTCTAGGAAAATATGCGGCCAACATGGTTAATGGTATATATAAAATGCTGGTATCAAGTTTCTCCTCGGCTGCTGATAAAGAGTGATATGAGCGCAGAGCGATATCATCTTGCTTGTCTTTACAATATTGTACTGAACATACTGAATGAAATCAGTCTTTAAAATGAACTATACATTGGGTGTCTTAATACACTATAAACAGATGAGTTTTTGGTCTGATTGTAGTCAAATAAATTGTGGTAAATAATAGTAGCCTATTATTGTTGCAAATTTGGTAAAAATTAGGGATGAATATTCATGGCTATAGGATATTATGATTGGGCTCAATGTATCATTATACTATAAACAGTATATCCTTGCTTGGGACGATGTTAGATTTTCCAGCGTAATATATCTATACTAAATCAAATATCAATGTTTCCATTTCGAGATGTCTACAACATTTTTGATAGCCCAATGTAATAATTACAGTGGTTTCGGTTCAGAATGTCTAATCTTACCAACGCAAATAGATGTTAATTAAACCACCGGATACTTAGTGATAGTCCTGTAACGGTACAATTCAATTAATATGATAACACAACACAATATCACAGTCTGTTGTTATAACGTAGCAACCCAACTGAACTTGACCATATTGCGCCTTTAAACGTCGCTGTCATTGTCAAATATATAACTAGAACCACTGTATAAGTACCAGTATCATTGCTATACAGTGCTGTACATGTACATGTATTTTTATATAGGAATGACTGATCAGTTAGGCTACTACTATATACTATAGTGCTATCAGTCACATTAAATGTATGTCCATGGGATTGGGACGCAATTAGCATGATTAGGGCAGGTTCATTTACTGAGGTAATTTTAGCCGGGCAGGCAGGCAAGATCCTACATGTTTCTAACCTGTCATGCCTGTGAATCTGATGCATTCATGCAGGGGCGTACCGCGGCATGTGAGCAGGGGGGGCAGAAATATAATGTCGTCGACGTCCCGATGGTCAATTTTCGTAAAGGTTGGCCCAATTTTTTTCCCAGTCAGTCACATCGTGAATTTCACGTAAGTGGGGGGGGGGGGGGGGGGGGGGGGGGGGGGGGGGGGGGTAGGGTCAAAAATGTCGCACGGTCAAAACAATTCGCCACGGTTCACAAATTTTCGCACGGTCACAAATTTCGCGCACGGTCACAACATTCGCAGCAAAAAAGCACAACAATCAACAAATAATGCCCAATCCTCAGTGTTTTCGGCCTAGGCACTATTTTTTTCCTATGCGAATTTTTAGCGACCCGGTGCGACGAATTTAGCGCCCCCCCCCCCCCCCCCCCCCCCTGCCCCCCCCGGTCGGTACGCCCCTGCATTCATGCTCGTGTAAATAATAAAGGCATTCAAAACACCTTCCTTTTAGTGTAAAATTGCCCCCTTTTTCACACCAAATTACGAATCGTATATAAACCCTCGTGATTCGCAACATCATCGAGCTATGGTCATTTACAACCCTCTTAGAAATAAAGCACGAAACGAGTTCTAGTCGTCAGTCAATATTTAGAAAACATTGTATTCGACATCCTTCCATTTCATTGTGGTTAGTAAAGATTTGGTAAATTACCTTTTCGGCGCAAATTTCATGTAATCGCGATCGAAAACTAATATCGTATAATATGCCTCGTTATCCACACTTGCAGATCTGTCCGAAATTTCATAATGAAAAAATACCCCATTTGTGTAATTTCACGAACAATAAATTCTCGAAATTAATTTTGGAAGATATCTTTTTGGGAAAGATTTACACGAGCGTTCGGTAACCCGAAAGTCATCGTAGTGACAGACAATACTACCGGGCTATAAACATGAACATGATGAACGATGACAAACCAACCGAACTGATCCCATCATTGCACACCCGTGTATAACAGTAACATGATCACGTACGTTATGCCAATTGATTTGATTTGATTTAACGGATGGAAGATAGAGTTACCATATTAAAGGTAGATGTTCCGATTGCTGGCCCGATTTTCAACTTGATGTTTTCTATGGCCATCCTTAAAATTGTCGCATTCCAAAGTTTGAGTTGTATAACTCCAACGGTTCTATTTTTAGAAGCACATGGTCACAAAATATTTGCCCATTGAGTAGTACACAAACTGGCCTGGTGGTTAACCACCTTTGGCAGTAATTCATCACATTTTAGCCTTTAATTTCTAAATGGAACATTGATGGCCCCTAAGATTTTACAGACATAATGAAAAAAAATATGGGGATTCTTCTGATATCAAAATATCTTGATGTGAAAAAAAAATCATAGCCCCAAAAAAGTGATCGGAACTTATGCCTTTAATATAGAGCTATCCTATATTTGAATTTGGAACAGATCGTCATTTCTCCATTGCTGCCATACGTCAGTCATTATGATAATGCTATGCGTGATTGCCATATGGTGATACAATGAAAGGCCTAGGTTACAATTGAGTGTAGACTCTCAGATATGTTAGAAAATTATGTTTTAAACTCAAGAAAGCATGAACTAATTAATAATGAAACATGAAATAATTAATAATTAACTTCAAAATAAGCAAAAGCAGGTAGGGAAGATAAACAATTTATTATTTCGACGTTGCCTTGAATCGATCAAACACGCAATTACTACTTTTCAACATAGAAGTAGTATGCTTTAAAATTGCGTGGGTTGCTTCCGCTTTGATAGAATACTGCTGCATATGTTTTGCATACGGTTTACTTGCATTGCACGGTGTTGTTCATTTAATGATCCATAATGATGACTATATTGATTACTTTACAAAACACTGCTACATGTGTATTTTATACATAGCATTATTTTATAATACCGGTACAGCACTACTACAATATATTATTAACTTAGTAAATCATAACTACTAGAATTAATTAAAAAAATGCACCTGTAAATAAATTATAGTAATAAATATGTTAGGTCAGTAAACGAAAAAATGGGATCGCAGAACCACCCATTGTATGTTATTGAAATGCTAAAAGACATAGGACGGCTTTGTTGATTTATACATTTTCTTCTATTAATTATAACATTCACTTCTTTTTTATATTAACACTAATATATGTGTTTTTTATTTTTCGGGGTTTTGTTTTTGTTGTTTTTTATTTCATTTTATTTCATTATGTGTGTGTTTTTGTGGGGTTTGACAAAAAAAACACTATAAGGGTTATTCAAGGGGGTTCAAGGTGCACGTGCAAAGAACGGTTGGTTGGTGCAAAGGATTGCAACAACAAAAGCTTACATAAACATAATGTGAAAGTGACACTATAGTCATGATAGTGGCGGCGGCTCGTGAGTTTTATTTTGGTGAATTTCAGAAATGGTCAGCCTTAACCATGTTAAAGGATAATAAATATGTGTGTGTGGTACATTACATAGTGAGTATAAAAAGTGCGGTACAATAATTGAAATTAGTATTCCACGGCCAATTCAACAAATTGCATACCGCACTGTCTAAATTCGTAAGATAATTAAAGATAGGCTATGTGCCTCGTTACAGTTAACAATGTGAACTACTCAAGCATCTCTATTGCTATGTAGGCTACTGGTAGGACATTATATCACCAGTGACATTTACATGTCCTCATTTAACACTTTTCACGAGGCTATTGGTTCTACCATATTATACAAAACATGAATCCAAATATGATAATGACATTCAATCATTTTGACATTTTTTGAAACATTTTGTGAACTTTTGGACTGTCGTCTGCAGACGTAGACGCCTGCCGCGTGGAAAGTGTTAAGGGCAAAAAGAAGGTCTGTCTGACATTCATGTACATTTGGTAAAATAGCTATGCGTTATGCGGGGTGGGGTGGGGGGGGGGGGGGGGTTACAGATATAATACCAATACCCCCCACCCCCCCCCCCCTCCCCGACCCCCAAATGGGCTCATTGCGTGCGTAGGGTTGTGCGGTACAAGTGACTCTACATGCGCGTGGGTATGTGAGACTGATTGTCTTCTTCTTGGCCTTTAGTAGTGCATGCTAAATGTGTCGACGTGCTTACAGTGTTACATTTTTATAACATACATGTACATCGTGTATTCTCATAACTCCAGTCGTTTGCCCGTTGTAGGGATTTGTATCTTGTCAACAACGTCTTTACGTGCGCAGATCAGTAATTGCTTTAGCGTATGCTCAAGACGCTCATGGCTATTTCAATTCATTTGCATACGATTATTTTTCGTAGCTTTATAATATAACACTTTCCACGCGGCAGGCGTCTGCAGACAAAATTTCACAAAATGATTCAAAAATGTCAGAATTATGGAATTTCAATACCATATTTGGAATCACCATGAATAATGCATTGAAATAAGTACAAACATGCCTAGTATTGGTTCAGTAATCATTAAGATAGACTTTGAAAATTGGGAAAGGTTTCTGAAAAATCTGTTTTGTATGGTAAAACTAGCCGCGTGGAAAGTGTTAAATTCTGTGGCAGCAAGACAAAGAAATATTAGCGTTGCAGTACTCATGGTACTCGCGGATTTGATAGACCTATCTTGTAGATTTGAAGAAAAAAAAGAGTTATATGATACCCTTTAATTGCTCTTCTTTTTTCAACGTAACATATTTTGTTGTTGATCCTAATTTTAGCTTATAAATCAATAATTATGCAGCACGCTTATAAATACGCGACGCGACAAATTTCCCAAGTGCATTGATTGCAAACATAGACGCTGTGATACACTGCATGTACAAGTATGTACACGACTCGTATCTACTATATGTACAGTAGTTAGCAACGCTATATATGCTAAGTATTAGCACACAGCATTTATAAAATAACCCCTATTATCATAAGGCCAAAAAAAAAAGAAGGTTTGTCTCAGATGACATGAGAGACTGAAAATCTAATGCGGTCTGCGGATTTATTTTATTTATTTATTTTTCAATTTAGACCTGATCGTCATTTGTTTGGTCAAAAAGTTGGATTTTGCAAGATTTTTTTGAGAAAATTGAAAAAGAAAAAACAAATTGAAAAAAAATTGGAAAAAAATTGGAAAAAAAAAAAAATTGAAAAAAAAAATCCACTAAAAAAAAAGCTTACGCGGGCGGTTTCGGGAATGCGCGCGGGTCATCTGAGACAAACTTTTTTTTTGTTTGGCCTAATGCAGAAGTATAACAATTACGAATACATTCGATATATTATTAGATTCATATAAACCAGTTTAAATTGAATTTTCATCGGGTCTTTACTTATTAATCTACTAAAAGGATGCAACGTGAATAAAGTTTATTCCAATATTTGAGTTAATCATGTTAATTGCTCCGGTGTTTTTATGATAGAAACACTAATACTCAATTCAAATTAAGGTATTATTAAAACGGTACATACCCTTCTAAGGTGGGTATACCATTGTAGTGTAGGGGTTACATTCACCACTTCGTCATCAAAATCATGAATCATCTCTCATGCCCGGCTAACATTGTCTTGGGGTCCATGAACGGTGAATTTGATTTTAAACCTAAATATCTGTGCGAAGTTGTCTATATTCATGATTTTGATACGCTCTCAAAATGAGGGATTGTCATTATTAATTATTTTGTCAATGTATAACTACTTTGACTACAAATTGAGGGGAAACACCATGAAGGCCGAGCATTGAATGCTGAATAAATTGACCGCTGTCTTATTGATGTGATTAATTGATTTGGATTCAATAGGAAACATTCAATAAGAAACAATATGATGTACAGTCTAAAACGAAATGTACGTCCTTGATGGATATAGATTGTCGTTGCATCAATTCATTATGACAAATGTGCTGAACACGTTTATACTTAGTTAATAAATACTAATGATAGTAACACTATTAATATGGATACATAAAGCAATTACAATGCAAAATATATTATCCGTACTCAGATGCAGGGGCGTAACTACACACAGAAAACACTATGTAAAAAAAATACACAAATTATGTAAAAATTACACAATCTGTGTAAAAATAGAACTCTATAACACTATGTAAACAGTTGTGTAAAGCTTTTGCATATGAATTTACACAAGCTTGGATGGGTATATATTACATGTTTTATGTAAACACTTACATAATAATTATGGAGTTCTATATTTACATAATTTTTTACATAGTGTTTTCTGTGTGTAGTGTGTGTGTGTGTGTGGGGGGGGGGGGGGGGGGGGGGGGGGGGGGGCAGGGGAGCATTTACAGCCCCCGTCTCTGCCCCTGCCAGAAGGCTCGCTCCCCTGACCCTCATGAAATGACAAACTCTATGTATTTTAACAAAACTAGTCGGTTATACCCCTCCCCCCCCCCCCCCCCCCCCCCCACCACCCACACCCCGCTCACAGGCATGTCGCCCCTTGTGACACTCCACTAATTGAAGACCCTGGTTATAGCAAACGAGGAAATAAAAAACACTACAATAGAGCAATCAAAATAATCAAGGTATACAGTGGAAAAGACAGACTTGTTAATGAAAAACAATGCCTAGAAACAATAAGCTGCAAAAACAAAACCCGATTAGCTCTTTACAATGTACATGAGGCATACATTACATTAGCAAAGCGAAATGTAAAAACAAAACAGTTAAACACATAATTTAGCTGTAACAAATAATAATATCTCGAGTCATTTTGATGAATATAAATTATGGTAGAATTTCAAAGTGTAGTTAATTCGCTGGCACACTATAAGCATGATAGCAAACACATGCATTAACATGATTTGAAATGCTTATACGAATTACGTGCACATCCAGGCGTCAATGCGCATCTTGAACCTACCCTCCTCAAGGTTTAGATGGTCAAAGTTTAGACGCCTAATCTTTGCCTGTTTGGGAAAACTATGGCGAATCTTCACCTATATTTCAACTTCTCCCTTACCATGCTTACTACGAACATTTTGAGAGTGAATTTGCACCCCCAAAAATTGCAGGAAAAACCTAATCCTGACCAAAGGAAGGTGAATACAGGTGAAGGCTTGAGGATGGTAGGTTAAAGATTCAAATCGACTCCTGCATTAATATTTCAGTCTTAATAAAATCAAAGAATATATGAGCTATTCATTTTGCAATCAATTAGCTGATTAGTTTAGATTGAAATGTTAGGTTTATTTAGTTAGCTATTCTCTCATCACAGGTTGTTTCAACATTGAATTAGTGGCATTTGTCATCTTCAAGTAATATATGGACAGCATTCATGACATTATATGAACAAAGGTACGTGCCGGATTTACGTGATGCACACTTGGCGGAACTTTATAAACTTCATTCAGCAGTGTGTGCATTTTGTAATCCGTATACAAAAAAAACAAAAACAAAAACATTTAAAAACAATGCAATGTCGAGTTATATGATAAAGCAGACTTTACCCCCAATGGACATTCAGGTCCGTATGTTCAAAAGAGTTAGACCGTGTCTACAGTTAGACCTGGTCTAAGAGAATTTAGTTTTTTTGTGAAATGCACACTTTCATTACATTTCTTTCTCAAATTAGCTAACAAATTGTAAAGATTCGGATGCAAAGTTCAAAAATAGCACAAAATATATTGTGAAAATGCAGAGGAAAACAGTTTTTGAGGCATGAATAAATTTCACTTATAGACCAGGTTTAACTTTACACCCGGTCTAACTATTTTGGGCATACGGACCTCACAGTCTAATGGCCTATCCCGATCCTCACCAGCGTAATCAGGATCATACGTTGCATTAATCTTATCCATTGCACTATTGACAGCATGTCACGTTTAATTGTTAATATGAAATCCAAAATATAAAGTCGAAATGTATTAGATAATATAAACAGATGATCTCGATTCATCTGCTCCGTGTTGTCCTTTATACAATATGAGATGCCACACACCAAGCTTTTGTATGTACATTGTTACCATGGTTACAAGAATTAGTCGATACTTGATATTTTGTCACTGTATTCTTTCATTTTGATGACACTGTTTTTTGGTAGTGTAACGGTGTATCTGTCCAAGAATTCCTTTGGAATAACTACGGAAGCTCTGTTACTTCTGCTTCCAGATGAAGTAGGTGTTGTTATATCCTTTGCCTGTAACATCGGTAACACCACCGCGTTTTCAGTTGATGATTGCCTGGATGATGAAGGTCGATTTGGTCGTGACAATGATGAAGGTATGATAGGGGGTTCAAGGGTCATGTACAAGGGCTCCGTGCCACCGACAGAGTTCCTTTGCATCTTGACATACACAGTGTCTGCTGGCTGGGACGGGAGACCCCGGCCTCGACCACCCGGCGGACGTCTTCGAACAACCGTCGACGTCGAACTTTTCAATAATTTCTCTTTCACATGAACTTTGTAGCAAAGATATATGGTTGCTGCAGCAAATATTAGGCACAAAAGAGTCGTTGCGACAGTTGTTAATGTTAAAATGTAAAACTTATTGGAGCGTGACGTCGTCGTGCACGACTGTTTTGGACAGCTGCCGACTGACTCCCCGATAGGTGTATCAGCAGGGGGAGGTGTTACAGGGTTGCCAACGCTAGATTGGGCCACTGTTACCATGGATTGAGTGTCACCGGGCACTACTGCCAGTGGACCAATTTGACACATGCGCTCAAGACCCGGAAACATATCACTTGAAATCTGACAAACAAACATTGCCCATTGATTTGCCATTTGTAAAGTATACGTCATCTCGGAGAACATCTGACCATCTTCAATCCATTGTCTGTTTGATATATTAGCACTGTCAGCGTTCAGACCATAATGCCAGGACATGTTCACTGGGGGATTTCCAATATCAGAAGAACACGTTAATACCACGACATTATTTTCTGATAGAATTACCGGATTGTTTGGAGCTCCAGTACATAGAGGATATCGGTCTGTATTTGGAAAATGATGTAGTCTTACAGACTTAGAATCCGGTACTATTGTTATAGGTTGTACAGTTGATATAGATGTGCATGTATAGGACCCTTCATCTGCTGATGACACGTGTGTTATGGTAAAGAAATGAACGAGGGATCCATCATTAAAGCGTCGTGTTGACAGATAATGGCGCTCTGTCACATCAGACAAATAAATGCGATTCTCGTTACCAGTAGCTAACTGAGTAACACTACCATCAGGTTTATTAAGCTCAAAATTCACAATAGAGCGGTCTTTAAGTCCCCACATCTGACATTGTACAACAAACAGTCCGCCTAGTGTAATAGGTTCTCCCCGTACACTAACCTCAACTATAGTCTCGGCACCCGATGCAAATTCCCCTAGCGAAAATAGTGCACAAAGAAACGCTATACGGATTTCATTTGCCGCCATAGTGTTATATTGTTGATGAAAACGACAATTTCGTCTTGATTACGTACATACCCACTTTGATTTAGAAAGCTTGGTTTATCCGTTCACCGGTCTATCTCGTAGACTTGCTAAAATAATATGTGTCCGCCATTTTTCCTCCATCCATCGCGATTTGCAAATTATTGTATCATAGTGAACCAGCAGGGATATTATAAATAATTGCAACGCTCCTTTGGAAGGTAATAAATCTCTATGAAATCCATCCACAAACTGCTTTTAGTGATTTATATGCGTAGTGTGATTCGATGCCGGAAAATATATCGCAGTAATGGCGGATGCTTGTAATATAATGAAGACTCTTTAACAAAAGATATCAGAACGATTTAGCACACCCTGCATAGAGTATATAGTGAGTCATCTCTTGGGTCTGATTAGCATAAAATATATAGAGATGGTGCATAGTAACGAGCTTTGGTCGCCCTTCTAAACGGCATAGAATTATCGAGTCAACTTTGAGCAAGGTATAGTCTGTGGGGTTTTTTATGAGTATTTAACCTAAATGAATGTTATATTGTTCAAATAAGATACCTGATTTTAATGAATTATGATCAAGTGATAGCAACGAAGCGAGGAAGAACTGGTATTTCAATTCCGTCTTGTTTGTTAATTCTCTTTATGCCGATCATTCTATTGAAGATAGCTGAACTAATTAATTTGAATATATTCATTCATGCTCATCATTCTATCGAAGATAACTGAACTAATGTATGTTGATAAATTCTGTATACCCATCATTCTATTGAAGATAACTGAACTAATTAATGTTTATGTTATACTTAATGGTGATATATTATGTTCATCATTATATTGAAGATAACTGAACTAATTAATGGTGACATATTTATTTATGCCCATCATTCTACTAAAGACAGTTGGATTAATTAATTAATCAATTAATTAATTAATGTTGATATATTCGTTATGCCCACCATTCTAGTGAAGAGCTGAATTAATTAATGTTGTTATATATATTCGTTATGCCCACCATTCTATTGAAGATAGCTGAACTAATTAATGTGGATATACTTATGTATGCTCATCATTCTAGTGAAGATAGCTGAACTAATTGATGTGGATATATTCATGTATGCTCATCATTCTATTGAAGATAACTGAACTAATTAATGTGGATATATTCATGTATGCTCATCATTCTATTGAAGATAACTAAACTAATTAATGTGGATATATTCATGTATGCTCATCATTCTATTGAAGATAGCTTAACTAATTAATGTGAATATATTCATTTATGCCCATCATTCTATTGAAGATAACTGAACTAGTTAATGTGGATATATTCATGTATGCTCATCATTCTATTGAAGATAACTGAACTAATTACTGTGGATATATTCATTTATGCTCATCATTCTATTGAAGATAACTGAACTAATTAATGTGGATATATTCATGTATGCTCATCATTCTATTGAAGATAACTGAACTAATTAATGTGGATATATTCATTTATGCTCATCATTCTATTGAAGATAACTGAACTAATTAATGTGGATACGGTATATTCATGTATGCTCATCATTCTATTGAAGATAGCTGAACTAATTAATGTGGATATATTCATGTATGCTCATCATTCTATTGAAGATAACTGAACTAATTAATGTGGATATAATCATGGAACTAAACTTGGACCCATAATTCAAGGAACTAAACTTGGACCCATAACCTTTCAGGCAGTTATCAATGATGCGGCTGAGAGTTGTTATTCCCACTATTGGAAATATGTGGACGATCTTACGTTCGCCGAAAATCGTTCCTCTAGTGAGAGTAGCAACTTGCAAGCTGATCTTGATGGCTTTCTGGATTGGTCTGTTACTAATCAACTCAAACTCAACCCTGCCAAATGCCAAGCCATGCAGATGTGTTTCATGCAAGACCCCCCTCCCCATCCTGACTTAAACATTGGTCCATCGCAGCTTTCTTTTGCTAGCTCTGCCAAAATTTTGGGCATTTGGTTACAGGATGATCTTAAATGGGACACACAAATTGACCACATGTGCAAGAATGCCAACAAAAGACTTTTTATGTTGCGATCTCTTAAACGTTTTGGTTTTCATACATCCGAGTTAGTGACGGTGTACAGGGGGTACATTCGCCCTCTGCTTGAATATTCTGACGTCATCTGGCATTGTGCCCTCACATCCAAACTAGCTCTAAAACTTGAGAGAGTCCAAAAGAGAGCTTTAAGAATTATCCTTGGTCCTAGTTTTATTTCCTATCGTAATGCTTTAGATGTATGTAATTTTGATTATTTGTCTGCCCGGAGGGAGCAACATTGTCTGAAGTTTGCTCAGTCATTAGCCGAATGCAGTAGGACTAAAAGGTTGCTCCCTGCATGCAGAGGTCAGGTTCATGGTAGACAATTGAGAAACAATGCCGAACTCACCCAGCCTCGTGCTCGCACAAACAGATATGCTGAAAGCCCCATTCCTTATTATGTGAAGTTGATCAACAGTGATCTCCCATAATTTGCTTCGCATATATCCTGTATTTGGCCTTGTCCCTTGTTGTTTGCCATGTTCCTGCCCAGTATGTTGTCTATTTGTGTATTGAATTGTTTTATATGTATTCCTTGCTTTCCTGTACAATGTAATTCGGCCTTCGGGTCGCGATTTTGTGCCAATAAAATCATATCATATCATAGTATGCTCATCATTCTATTGAAGATAACTGAACTAATTAATGTGGATATATTAATGTATGCTCATCATTCTATTGAAGATAACTGAACTAATTAATGTGGATATATTCATGTATGCTCATCATTCTATTGAAGATAACTGAACTAATTAATGTGGATATATTCATTTATGCTCATCATTCTAATGAAGATAGCTGAACTAATTAATGTGGATATATTGATGTATGCTCATCATTCTATTGAAGATAACTGAACTAATTAATGTGGATATATTCATGTATGCTCATCATTCTATTGAAGATAGCTGAACTAATTAATGTGGATATTTTCATGTATGCTCATCATTCTATTGAAGATAGCTGAACTAATTAATGTGGATATATTCATGTATGCCCATCATTCTATTGAAGATAACTGAACAAATTAATATGGATATATTGATGTATTCTCATCATTCTATTGAAGATAACTGAACTAATTAATGTGGATATATTCATTTATGCCCATCATTCTATTGAAGATAACTGAACAAATTAATATGGATATATTCATGTATGCTCATCATTCTATTGAAGATAGCTGAACTAATTATTGTGAATATATTCATGTATGCTCATCATTCTAATGAAGATAACTAAACTAATTAATGTGGATATATTCATGTATGCTCATAATTCTATTGAAGATAGCTGAACTAATTAATAAGGTTTATGACAGGCCTACTTTCATAAACCAGTTTATTTACCGGGGCAGACACCGTCTGGGCTTTCCCTTTTCCATTGTGCGTCTGTGTGTCTTGGTTACCACTCATTGGACCAATCAGCAGCCTTGCTTTCATGCCTGCGATTTTCGTCCTTTGTTTTGGTTCTGGGAGAGGTTCCGTGCTTTTACCTTTCTATTATACTGATCATATTTCTTATTGGCTTCATCGAGACGGGTCGCCTTCCTACATGTGGTGCATAGTTGGAATTGAAAATGAGTGGCAATTTGGGTGCTCAGTAAAGGTTAATAAAACTCGATGTAGCCGATGAGCAATACCTCCATTTGTGTATCCTGTGTTTGTTATCTGTAAATAATGTGGATATATTAATTTATGTCCATCATTCTATTGAAGATAACTGAACTAATTAATGTGGATATATTCATGTATGCTCATCATTCTATTGAAGATAACTGAACTAATTAATGTGGATATAATCATGTATGCTCATCATTCTATTGAAGATAACTGAACTAATTAATGTGGATATATTCATGTATGCTCATCATTCTATTGAAGATAGCTGAACTAATTAATGTGGATATGTTCATGTATGCTCATCATTCTATAGAAGATAGCTGAACTAATTACTGTGGATATAATCATTTATGCCTATCATTCTATTGAAGATAGCTGAACTAATTAATGTGGATATATTCATGTATGCTCATCATTCTATTGAAGATAGCTGAACTAATTAATGTGGATACATTCATAATTGCCCATCATTCTATTGAAGATAACTGAACTAATTAATGTGGATATATTCATGTATGCTCATCATTCTATTGAAGATAACTGAACTAATTAATGTGGATATATTCATGTATGCTCATCATTCTATTGAAGATAACTGAACTAATTAATGTGGATATATTCATGTATGCTCATCATTCTATTGAAGATAGCTGAACTAATTAATGTGGATATATTCATGTATGCTCATCATTCTATAGAAGATAGCTGAACTAATTACTGTGGATATAATCATTTATGCCTATCATTCTATTGAAGATAGCTGAACTAATTAATGTGGATATATTCATGTATGCTCATCATTCTATTGAAGATAGCTGAACTAATTAATGTGGATACATTCATAATTGCCCATCATTCTATTGAAGATAACTGAACTAATTAATGTGGATATATTCATGTATGCTCATCATTCTATTGAAGATAGCTGAACTAATTATTGTGGATATAATCATTTATGCCTATCATTCTATTGAAGATAGCTGAACTAAGTAATGCGGATATATTCATGTATGCTCATCATTCTATTGAAGATAGCTGAACTAATTATTGGGGATATATTGATGTATGCTCATCATTCTATTGAAGAAAGCTGAACTAATTAATGTGGATATATTCATGTATGCTCATCATTCTATTCAAGATAACTGAACTAATTATTGTGGATATAATCATTTATGCCTATCATTCTATTGAAGATAGCTGAACTAATTAATGTGGATATATTCATAATTGACCATCATTCTATTGAAGATAGCTGAACTAATTACTGTGGATATAATCATTTATGCCTATCATTCTATTGAAGAAAGCTGAACTAATTAATGTGGATATATTCATGTATGCTCATCATTCTATTGAAGATAACTGAACTAATTATTGTGGAAATAATCATTTATGCCTATCATTCTATTGAAGATAGCTGAACTAATTAATGTGGATATATTCATAATTGACCATCATTCTATTGAAGATAACTGAACTAATTAATGTGGATATATTCATGTATGCTCATCATTCTATTGAAGATAGCTGAACTAATTACTGTGGATATAATCATTTATGCCTATCATTCTATTGAAGATAACTGAACTAATTGATGTGGATATATTCATGTATGCTCATCATTCTATTGAAGATAGCTGAACTAATTAATGTGGATATATTCATGTATGCTCATCATTCTATTGAAGATAGCTGAACTAATTAATGTGGATATATTCGTGAATGCTCATCATTCTATTGAAGATAGCTGAACTAATTAATGTGGATATATTCGTGTATGCTCATCATTCTATTGAAGATAGCTGAACTAATTAATGTGGATATATTCATGTATGCTCATCATTCTATTGAAGATAGCTGAACTAATTAATGTGGATATATTCGTGTATTCTCATCATTTTATTGAAGATAGCTGAACTAATTAATGTGGATATATTTATGTACGCTCATCATTATATTGAAGATAGCTGAACTAATTAATGTGGATATATTCGTGTACGCTCATCATTCTATTGAAGATAGCTGAACTAATTAATGTGGATATATTCATGTATGCTCATCATTCTATTGAAGAAAGCTGAACTAATTAATGTGGATATATTCATTTATGCTCATCATTTTATTGAAGATAGCTAAACTAATTAATGTGGATATATTCATGTATGCTCATCATTCTATTGAAGATAACTGAACTAATTAATGTGGATATATTCATGTACGCTCATCATTCTACTGAAGATAGCTGAACTAATTAATATTGATATATTCATTTATGCCCATCATTCTTCTGAAGATAGCTGAACTAATTAATGTGGATATAATCGTGTATGCTCATCATTCTATTGAAGATAACTGAACTAATTAATGTGGATATATTCATGTATGCTCATCATTCTATTGAAGATAGCTGAACTAATTAATGTGGATATATTCATGTATGCTCATCATTCTAGTGAAGATAGCTGAACTAATTAATGTGGATATATTCGTGTATTCTCATCATTCTAGTGAAGATAACTGAACTAATTAATGTGGATATATTCATGTATGCTCATCATTCTATTGAAGATAGCTGAACTAATTAATGTGGATATATTCATGTATGCTCATCATTCTAGTGAAGATAGCTGAACTAATTAATGTGGATATATTCGTGTATGCTCATCATTCTATTGAAGATAACTGAACTAATTAATGTGGATATATTCATGTATGCTCATCATTCTATTGAAGATAGCTGAACTAATTAATGTGGATATATTCATGTATGCTCATCATTCTAGTGAAGATAGCTGAACTAATTAATGTGGATATATTCGTGTATTCTCATCATTCTAGTGAAGATAACTGAACTAATTAATGTGGATATATTCATGTATGCTCATCATTCTAGTGAAGATAGCTGAACTAATTAATGTGGATATATTCATGTATGCTCATCATTCTATTGAAGATAGCTGAACTAATTAATGTGGATATATTCATGTATGCTCATCATTCTATTGGAGATAGCTGAACTAATTAATGTGGATATATTTATGTATGCTCATCATTCTATTGAAGATAACTGAACTAATTAATGTGGATATATTCATGTATGCTCATCATTCTATTTAAGATAGCTGAACTAAAATGCCCATCATTCTACTGAAGATAGCTGAACTAATTAATATTGATATATTCATGTATGCTCATCATTCTATTGAAGATAGCTGAACTAATTAATGTGGATATATTCATGTATGCTCATCATTCTAATGAAGATAGCTGAACTAATTAATGTGGATATATTCATGTATGCTCATCATTCTATTGAAGATAACTGAACTAATTCATGCGGATATATTCATGTATGCTCATCATTCTATTGAAGATAACTGAACTAATTAATGGGGATATATTCATTTATGCTCATCATTCTATTTAAGATAGCTGAACTAAAATGCCCATCATTCTACTGAAGATAGCTGAACTAATTAATATTGATATATTCATGTATGCTCATCATTCTAATGAAGATAGCTGAACTAATTAATGTGGATATATTCATGTATGCTCATCATTCTAATGAAGATAGCTGAACTAATTAATGTGGATATATTCATGTATGCTCATCATTCTATTGAAGATAACTGAACTAATTCATGTGGATATATTCATGTATGCTCATCATTCTATTGAAGATAACTGAACTAATTAATGTGGATATATTCAGGTATGCTCATCATTCTATTTAAGATAGCTGAACTAATGCCCATCATTCTACTGAAGATAGCTGAACTAATTAATATTGATATATTCATTTATGCCCATCATTCTTCTGAAGATAGCTGCACTAATTAATGTGGATATATTCATGTATGCTCATCATTCTACTGAAGATAGCTGAACTAATTAATATTGATATATTCATTTATGCCATCATTCTTCTGTAGATAGCTGAACTAATTAATGTGGATATATTCATGTATGCTCATCATTCTACTGAAGATAGCTGAACTAATTAATATTGATATATTCATTTATGCCCATCATTCTTCTGAAGATAGCTGAACTAATTAATGTGGATATATTCATGTATGCTCATCATTCTACTGAAGATAGCTGAACTAATTAATATTGATATATTCATTTATGCCATCATTCTTCTGTAGATAGCTGAACTAATTAATGTGGATATATTCATGTATGCTCATCATTCTACTGAATATAGCTGAACTAATTAATATTGATATATTCATTTATGCCCATCATTCTTCTGAAGATAGCTGAACTAATTAATGTGGATATATTCATGTATGCTCATCATTCTACTGAAGATAGCTGAACTAATTAATATTGATATATTCATTTATGCTCATCATTCTTCTGAAGATAGCTGAACTAATTAATGTGGATATATTCATGTATGCTCATCATTCTACTGAAGATAGCTGAACTAATTAATATTGATATATTCATTTATGCTCATCATTCTTCTGAAGATAGCTGAACTAATTAATGTGGATATATTCATGTATGCTCATCATTCTAATGAAGATAGCTGAACTAATTAATATTGATATATTCATTCAAGCCCATCATTCTACTGAAGATGAACTAATTAATATTGATGTATTCATTTATACCCATCATTCTGTTGAAGATAGCTGAACTAATTAATGTGCAACATGTTGTGATATTCATTACAGGTGTATTCAGTTGTTACCCAAACAATAATCTGTAGTGTAAGATAACATCAGGCATATCTTTTAACATCTTGACCAATGTTGGCAATGGCAATACCAACATAACACTACAGTGGTCAAAAAAGTAACTATCGGGTAATACATGGGCTTTTAACTCTAAAAATATATATCGTACCTAAAAATATTAAATTATAAAGTTATTGAGAAATTTATCTTCTTTCATATGAGATATTGCACGCTAGGATCGGTTAAATATTGAAAAGGTGACAATCGAAAATATAAGGTAAAGTCACAATTTCATGTTCACATTTTTCTTTGCTCTACGTGGTTGTGCTCGCTGCCAGCTAACTAACGTTGAAGCTGCTAGAGCAGTCTGCTGTCCAGCTTTTTAAAGATGGTGTAGCATACGCACTGGTGGGGTAGTTGAAGTGTCATCAACTGTCAGTGGAGACGATTTCAGGACGACAAGGTGCCACAAGCCGCATTACTACCACTCGACAAGACCAGAGGACACTTGCACGCAGAAAACATCAAAGTACTCTTAGACGAAATTGTCATGAAAAACTATACTGTTTTTAGATTGAAAAGTTAAAAGATAGAGCTTGAAATCCTAACCCGCTAGATTGTTTTTCTCGATATTCTTTGGTTTTTTTTATCAAAAAGTAAGAATTAGAGTTGTAACTCAAAAGTTATAGCATTTTCTTTGTTTTTATATTGAAAAGTTAAAAGTTAGAGCTTAAAATCCTAACCTGCTAGATTTTTTTCTTCTTGATATTCTTTGTTTTATATTAAAAAGTAAGAAGTTAGATTTGGAACTCAACAGTTAGAGCATTTTCTTTGTTTTATATTACAAAGTTAGAAGTTGAGCTCGAAATTCTAACCTGCTTGATTTTTTGTTCTCGTTTCAAATTCAACTTCTAACTTTACTTCGATATTCTTTGTTTTATATTAAATTGTAAGAAGTTAGAGTTGAAACTCAAAAGTTAGAGCATTTTCTTTGTTTTTATATTGAAAAGTTAGAAGTTAGAGCTTGAAATCCCAACCCGCTAGATTTGTTTCTCGATATTTTTTGTTTTAAACTAAAAAGTAAGAAGTTAGAGTTGTAACTCAAAAGTTATAGCATTTTCTTTGTTTTTATATTGAAAAGTTTAAAGTTAGAGCTTAAAATCCTAACCCGCTAGAATTTTTTTCTTAATATTCTTTGTTTTATATTAAAATTAAAAAGTAAGAAGTTAGATTTGGAACTCAAAAGTTAGAGCATTTTCTTTGTTTTCTATTACAAAGTTAGAAGTTCGAGCTCGAAATTCTAACCTGATATATTTGTTTCCTCGATATTCCTTGTTTTATATTAAAAAGTAAGAAGTTAGAGTTGAAACTCAAAAGTTAGAGCATTTTCTTTGTTTTTATATTGAAAAGTTAGAAGTTAGAGCTTGAAATCCTAACCCGCTAGATTTGGTTCTCGATATTTTTTGTTTTAAACTAAAAAGTAAGAAGTTATTGGCGATATCCAAACTCTACAGTGATTTTAAAGCATTTTTCTAGCGATTTTACAACGATATTCCAACGGTATTTCGTTCTATTGTTAAAAGCATCGGAAAAAAGATCGGTGATTAACTAGAAACCTCTCTACTTATCTGGCGTTAACAAAATAACTTTTGTAGTACTCTCGATGGCTGCATTAGTGAAGCAGACAGATCAAAGGCGCAAGGAAGGTTGTGTTATATTCTTTAAGAAATACTATATTATAGTATTTCTTAAAGAATATAACACAACCTTCATTGCGCCTTTGATCTGTCTGCTTCACTAATGCAGCCATCGAGAGTACTACAATAGTTCTATTGTTAACGCCAGATAAGTAGAGAGGTTTCTAGTTAATCACCGATCTTTTTCCGATGCTTTTAACAATAGAACGAAATACCGTTGGAATATCGTTGTAAAATCGCTAGAAAAATGCTTTAAAATCACTGTAGAGTTTGGATATCGCCCCTTAGAAGTTACAGCTCGAAATTCTAACCCGCTAGATTTTTTTCTCGATATTTTTTGTTTGATATTAAAAAGTAAGACGTTAGAGTTGTAACTCAAAAGTTAGACCATGTTCTTTGTTTTGTATTACAAAGTTAGAAGTTAGAGCTCGAAATTCTAACCTGCTTCATTTTTTTCTTTTCGATATTCTTTGTTTTATATTAAAAAGTAATAAGTTACAGTTGGAACTCAAAAGTGAGAGCATTTTCTTTGTTTTTATTTTGAAAAGTTAGAAGTTAGAGCTTGAAATCCTAACCCGCTAGATTTTTTCTTTCGATATTCTTTGTTTTTTATTAAAAAGTAAGAAGTTTGAGTTTGAACTCAAAAGTAAGAGCACTTTAAGAATTTATCCTTCTAGATATGTTAATAGTTATCATTTAGGCCGCGTTTACTTGAACTGGCAACACTTGTCCCGCCGTGTACGAAACTTAATTTCTACAGCGGCATACGCTGTGATACGCTGCCATAGGTATGTTATAAACGCTATCCATACGTTAGTCATACGTTATGTATACATTCAATACGCTATGGATACGCTATAAATACGTCCATTCCAACACCGATGTCGACTTTTCCTATGCAATTCGTTGGGAAGTTGGACGTTCTTGGACTCTGACAATTTTCGAGCTATTTTTGTATACGTCGGCATACGTTCAGGTCATACGCCATGGTGTGACAGGCCCATATATCTTAAAACCAACTTTTTACTTTATATCCTAACCTGCTAGATTTCTTTCTCGATATTCTTTGTTTTATATTAAAAAGTAAGAAGTTATAGTTAAATAATCTGCTGTGGAGGATGTTATTGGTTTACTATGTTGTATGTTTTAGATGAATGATCACCATCTTGGATTAATTGATGACATATATAATACTGTACACAATCATTGAAGGCGTACACTAGTTTAGTTAAACGCGCGTTAAGGGACGCACCATTAGATCTCCAGGGGGATGGGGCGGTATGGAAGTTTGGGGTCGGGCGGAATTTTTAAGGCGGCACGTTTTGTTCTTCTTTCTTTTTGACTATGCAATATTGGATTAATATCTTACCTGTTAGCTTACCCCGGTTTGGTGCTCTCAATTATGTTGGTTACGCCTCAGTTACTATTATAGCGAGGTATATTCTTCAGCTAATCGCCATTGGTGCACTTGATTACAAGTTTAATTTACCTAATTATCTCAATTAGTTAATTACGTCTGAAGAGTTTAACACCAAACTCTGTTACAATAGGACTAAAGGGATCAACTTCGTTAACATTTACCATGCGGCAGTCGTCTGCAGATTACATTTTAAAAATGTTACAATTATTACATGTCATCACCGTATTTGGAAATACCAGGAGAAATACACCTAGCACCGTAAGGCCGGGACCAGGCGCTTTGATGTTGGTTAATCCAAAATCAGTAATCGGTACCAAAACTATGAGAATTGGTCAGAGTCACAAACTGGTAAAAAAAAAGGTTTCACGTCTGATAATGTTGAGAAATGCACCAATTCTGATTAAACGGGACAAAACTTAAGTTTTACATACTTAATGACCCACAAACTATATATTGTTGGAAAGCTTATGATTCAAGGTTTTTTATTTTTGCAAAAAAGAATCAAATTATACAGGGTGTGTACAATTTGTACAGGGTGGAACATAACAAAATTTATCCTTTTTGCTCCTCACAAAATAGTTTGATAGTTTGTACAATTAGGGTTTAGCTGAAAATAGTCACCAAAATCAGAACAACCGCAGAAGGTGCTACCAAATTTGCTAAGAATCATTTGCCCAAAATGTACACAGGAAAAGTACAGGGTGTCTAAAATTATGATGAAATAATGCATAAAATGAAGGTTTGTATATAATATTCTATGAAATTTAGTTAGCATGGACCATTTAATTTAAAAGAAATTCGTTATCAAAATGAACTACATGAATATCGTTAAAGTTCCTTTTAGTTTGAATACAGGGTGGTCCAAAATAGGTCTAAATAGCAAATTTTTCATAAATCTATGAACAATTCTGTGAAAAAACACTTCTGGCTTTTTTAGTTAAATGTTTTACTACCCAGGGTAGAAAAGGACCGAATAATCACACAAATGAAATAGAGAGACTGCGATTTAGCCATTGTTTAATCAATAAAATGAATAATACTGTGTATTTTTTTACATTAAAACGCTCCCTGAATTGAACATCATATTCTAGTAGAGAATGTCTAGATAACAATTCAATATTAGTATTCATAGTAGCAGGCACATGTTATTAACACATATGAGAAGTTTGAAAACTTTCCAACACAGAAAGAAAAAAAGTGAGTCATCATCGAAAAATGAGTCATTTTGTCCATGTAGTGACACACTATGGCTCAAAATGAGTCATTTTGTCCGTGTAGTGACTCATTTTACGATGATGACTCACTTTTTTCTTTCTGTGTATGTATACTTTTAAAATGGCATCAATTTCAAAAGTTCTAGTTTTCCGCTATTTTGTGTAGAAACCTATGGGCGCCACATCCACCGGCGCCACATCCACCGATCCCACCCTTGACTCACTCGACGTTTAGATTGATAACTTCTGTTGCTAAACATGTGGCTTTAATTCTTTTTTTATTCGGTAGCTGGATAAATTGTCTTTAATATGATACCAAAAATGTTATGTTTTTTTGACAATTTCTATTTAAAATAGAGACACGTGTAACGATTTTAAGGATTTTGTGAAACGATCCCACCTTATTTGATATACCTATTAGTGACCTGTGACCAATTGCATTAAATTAGCAAATTTCTTCTCCGTAGTATGATACCGCATTCGTAAAAAAAGATTGAATGGATACTTTTAAAGTTATGATGGTTTCAATAACCACGACTAACGACGACAAAGTTGCACTAGAATTGGTATCCTATGGCATGGGATATCATCGATTTGTATTGACCACAGTGTACTATCTGAACCAGTCAGTTATTATCTGGATGAATGGGTAACGGGCGTCGACAGGGAATCTGTACACAATCGTCACTGCATAATTAACAAATGATACACACTAAACAATGATATCACATAGCAACCCAATGTTAGTGCAAATCTTTTTTTTGGTAGTTGTGGTCATTAAAACAATCATAACTTCAAAACTATCCACTCGATTTTTATGAATTAGGTATCAAACTCCAGAGAAAAAATTTGCTCCTTAAACATTTAAATCTCATAATTTTTCCTACCGATATCATTGATTTTGGATTAGCCAACATCAACTGGTCAGAGAATGTTTGTGTTATGTGTAAGTACAAACATGCCTAGTATTGTTCAGTAATTCTTGAGATTTTGAAAGTTGGGAATGGTTTGTGAAGGCATGTTCTGTATGGTAAAGCAATAGCCGCGTGGAAAATGTTAAGCATTCAGATCTCTCATTTCTTGCCCATGAACAAGACATCCGAACAACGATCCATTCCTTTTTCAGCTGGGAATCGTGACCATTGAACATTAGTAAACCCAGCGTTTACAACCATTTCCTTTGCATTTTGAACACCCCACACTGCCCCCAGCCCAACACCATCATGATACAATGATACAGGGACGCTGTTCATAAGGCTATACGTATACTGTACAGGGACGAATGGATCCCCGATATTTTCAGCGATGGTATTCTGCATGTATGTTTCCGTCATAAGAAATGCACCGCTGCTTTTCAGAACCCTATTGCATTCGCTTAGAGCTGTTGCCGGATGCGCGGTGTTATGAACCATGTCAAACGCGAGAACGTAATCAAATGTTCCAGTCCAGTCTGCAGGGAGATTGGACGCGTCTTGTTCAGCTACTAATATGTTCTTCAGCTGTTGATCTGCGATTTTAGCTCTTAAAATTTCAAGAACTTCCGCGGTGTAGTCTGTGGCCACTATCGAACATTTCGGAAAGGCTTCGGCAATGAGAAGAGACACTACCCCAGGACCACAGCCAATCTCCAGGATTTTAGCTCCACCATCTGAAACATGCAATAAACAAATAAGTTTGTACACCATGATATAATGTACATCGACAAATGGACAATATTTAAGGGTGCTATAATGCTATCCGATGTCGTAGGACAAACGGACACGATCTGCTTACATCTATTCGCAGTTGTTTAACACGCAATTGCAGATAATCGTTGATATCCATCCAAATACCACATGTCATTTTTGATTTTTAATCATTTTTTAAAATTTAGACAACATGAACATTTCTTAACCTAATGTCAAGACGATATTATGATTAGGTCAAACAAAAAAGTTTACTTGCTCTTTTAAGTGCCAACATCTAGGTCGGTCGGTCGGATTGCTTTTTTGTTTGTTTGTTTAGGTAAACAAACAGATACTCTACCAAAATTCGGAACCAAACAGATAATGATGCTGTTTTAAACTTGATCTGCCATGTCCAAAATATCGTGTTTATTCATCATTCTGCAACACCAATTCCCTTCAAACATTAGCAAATGATACGCAACTTGTTGTTCCATCTTCAAGTATTGGTACTATTATTTATCAAAGTCACTGCAAAGTTTCGCAAATATGACACTGTCTTAATCCTCGTCATACTGAGACGTTTTTGTAACGCAGTTTACTAATAGGGGGATTATTATAGTATACATGAAAATCCAAACAGAGATGCAGAGTATGCTTTTTTTAGTACAATGGTATAGCTAGAGGTGCCTTCTTTCCAGAAATACCAAAACAAATACAAACATCCCACGCATGACTTCACAGTGACGTCACTAAACATGGCCGACCTCAGAATGCCGTTATTTATTCGTCTATACAGAGAAAAATAAGCCAACATTGAAATTTTCGCCATCAAATTTCCAAATATCGGAATTTCACCCGGTTTGTTGCTTAACATATTAAGTGAGAAACATAATGTTTATAACATACAGTAAGATTCAGGACCATACTATTAAGATATATATATTTTTCAAAATGGCGATTTTGAAATGTTGTAAGGTGGCACCCCCCCCCCACCCCTACCCTCGAACTTTGACGGCTTACCCTACCCCCCCCCCCCCCCCCCCCCCCGAGTAAGGTGGTACCTTCAATTATTTTATCGTCAAAATGAGCGCAATGGATGTAAAAGAGATTACAACCAGGTCATTGTATTTTGCGTTTTAGCGACACCGGCGAAAATTCTTAGGGATGGGACGAGGGTTAACAGAACTATAATAAGAAAATAATATTCGCATAATTGAACCTTACCCCATGACCTTGTTCACACGTGGTGACATTCCTTTCAATGTAAACATGTTTTTATTGATTAAACAGAGAAATGTTATCATTACAAATATTAAAATAAAATGAAATATTTTTAAAAGTATTATCATAATTAAGCACAATTCGAAAGAATTGAAATAATTGTTCTTAATTTATGTATAAAATTGTAGTCAAAAATGTTGGGCAGGTATTTTTTTCTAAGGAACCTGCCCGACAGGCTGGTTGAAACAAATATAAGTGCCAGCCCTGTTTGATTGATAATGTACAATTACACGCTGAATGGCGATTCTAATAAGAGAGTTTTCTGCACATGAACAGTGGCCAAAGCTGAATTTGTCAGGCCTGAGGAGAATTGCCATACATTTACAACGAAAGCTCCAAAATCGATAGAAACAAATCTTATGATACATTGAATATTGCTGAACATGACTATTGGTATTTCATGTCCAATTTGTTTAGTTTTCATGGCTACAAAACACATATCACGGGACACTTTTTTGACACACCCTGTAATAGTGAGTATACCTACTGGATATGAACTTACTCAAAGCATCTGCCATTCCCGATACAGCAGGTATAACATCTGATAAAAGATATTTATTATACTTTTCTTCAGCTATACCGCCAATTACTGACCAAAGCTGGTCACTGTAATCAGAATATGAAAGTCCTATGGATTGAGAAAAAAATACAAGTACACTGTTATTACGGTTGTGTACAATTGTGCACAAGTTGTGTAACATTTAACACAACCGCTGTTTACTATATGAACCTAGCAACTCTTGTATGAATGGAAACAGTTTACACAACCTAGTTGTGTAAAATCTACACAACAGTTGTGTACTATTTCTAAACAATTAAGTAGTGTAAAAGGTTTACACAACAATTAGTTAATTTTCTACACAATAGGTGTGCATTACTATAGGGTTGTGGACCGGTCATTTTAATGGTTTACACAGCAATCGGTTAATTTGCTACACAATAGTTGTGCACGGGTTTTTGGAGAGTTAATTGAAGTATTTGACGGTAAGTATAATATGTTTCACTCGATTTTTTTCAGTAAAAAATACGAAGTAGTAAAAAGTATTCAGTGTGTGTGATTCTACCAGTTGGCTTTTTTTTGGTAAAGTAGTGCAAAATGATATCGTCGTGTAACTGTGAAGTGTAAAGTGTGTAAGCTTGTGTAGTTATTATAATTTACATTAATATCATTTATTATAATTACATCTACAATTTATTGGTCACTTTTGTCATGATTTTAGGCAAGTACTGTACTAAGGTTTACAATAACTCAAGGTCTGCTTTTTTTTAAATTGCCAAACTCTCGGTAACACGTGTAACGGTTACACGCGTTACTCTTTGTCCATCTATAATTTACTAACATTTTATATATAATTCAAATTTTAAATTAAACGAAATCTTGATTTTGACAATTGAACTAACATATTTAGCATACATAGTGATAAATAGCACTCAAAACATTCAGGTGTTATTAGCACGTTTTCCTGATTATGGTTTTGGTAAAACGCGTTACGATTTTTTGATGGCTTATTGTGAAGTGGTGGTTATGACTTTATCAGATTGTTTACTATTTAAACAGAGGGCTTTACTAGTAGGGTTATAATGATAAGTTAGCATTAATTAAAACCAGTAACAAAACAGTAAACAATAGCCAAACGTTGTAACATGTTTTCCCTAACCCTTGCATGTGCTTGGAACGATATGAGGGTAACAATGACCCTCTGGGAGCAATTACAATTTTTTTGATGCGTCTGATTTTCATGAAATCGCCCATATCCGCTTCCCTCATCCCGCTTGGTTATCTGTTCGATCACACTACATACACTCTCAGAACAGGTATTAAAAAACATGTATTAAAAGAATGTTGATTAAAAAGTACACCACATTGGTTACAAATTAAGCGTTGGTTAAATATTACTTTTAATATTGCGTTGGTTAAAGAGTAAAAAAATAAAAATTATTTTTAGTTTATTCAACGTTGGTTAAGGTATCATACTTTTAACCAACATTAGGTCATAACAAGATTCCCACCAAAGAATTTCAATGGTGGGAACATATTTTGTGCACATTATCCAACCAATATATGTGTATAATGTGTAGCTTAAGACCATTTGATTTTATCATGTTAATCATAGTTGACTGCAGTGACCAAATCTTTTGTTGTTTCGCTCTTATGTGTTTGGTTCATCTGCAGTACGCTATGATGTTTTTGTAAAGCGCCTAGAGAATGTATCTGTTGTTAGGCGCTCAAAAATGTCTTTAATATTATAATTATTATTGGACCAATATTGGTTTTACATTGGCGCTCTTCAAATGGCATCATGTTGCCAATCAATATTGGACCAATAATGGTTTTACATTGGTGCTCTTCAATTGGCATCATGTTGACAACCAATATTGGTCCAATAATGGGCACAATATACCAGGGGCGGAAAATGACACCATTGATTTCATATACAAATTCTGATGTGGTCTAAAAATTGCGGCCGCTGTTACAAGTTATCGCTTTCCAGCCCTTTAGCTATGATCTTGTGCCTTGTCTTGTGTATTGCCCTTTGCCAAAGTTGGTCCTGGCCACGGGTTGGCGCCAATATTGAAAGCCAATATTCGGCCAATATTCGGCCAATATTGTTATGTTGTCTGGGCTAAGTTTAGCTAATAAAATAAAAGTTAAACCAACATTTAAAACATATTAACCAACAAATGATTACAAATTGTAACCAACCACAGGTTTACGTTAAACCAACAGCTGTTGGTTAAAACATATTAACCAACAAATGATTAAAAATTGTAACCAACCACAGGTTAATTTAACCAACAGCTGTTGGTTACGGTTTTAACCAACCAATTGTGTGGTTCACCTGGTAATCTCCCGTTGGTTAACATTTGAACCAACATGGTTACAGATTTTAACCATTGTTCTGAGAGTGTACTTATACCCACCTTTCGGTCCATCTAATTCAAAACATTGTTCAATCTTCGGGAACACCTCAGCCATTGCCGGAACACATAGGGAGTACATGGCGCTGCTCTGCGTTTCACCTGCTTTGGTCAGTGCTCTACGCCGATGTGGTGGCAGTGAGAACTTCTCAGTGTCTGAATCCTTTGTCAACTTAATGATGTTACCCGTCACCATGGCGCCAAGCCATTCACGTACATAGCTACAATAACAAATTAATAATTACAGTAATTCAAGTTGAGTTGGTGTTTCCATATGGCATCCTGAAGCCCTCATAAATTTCAGCTTTTCATAACAAAAATGGAACGATCCAAACTTTGCACGAACAAAGGCTTTTCACATTCACGACATTGGGCTATTCCACTTGAATGCCGCATACTCTCTATGGAAGACATTAACGAAATCTCAAAAGGTCATCGTTTTAAATGAATCACCAATGCAATTAACCCTATTCTAAAATCACAGTACCTGTGTATGAAAGATTAAGGTATTGTCTTCCGTAGGGGGTATATGAATTTCAAATGAAATCTCCTATTGTGTGAATGCTTTTATGTCGTGTATGGGCGATTAACACCCTAATTTTGACCCTAGCCCCAAACCATAAACCTAACCCTTAAAACCATAACCCTATACCCTAACACGTGTTACAATCCCTCTCTAAGGTTGCGTCCTTGACATATATGCTTACCGTTCTTTAAGTTTGGTCGCATCCGCTATTTCTGCACTTGTTTTCGGCTGTCCCATTGAGCCATAGCTTCCCATAGTCCCGTTCTTACACCCAAACCTATGGAGAGGCACAAATGACCATCGTGTACTAGTTGACATATCCTTCCAGAGAATCATCTTCCGATTCCTCGGTATAGTTGGTGGCCATTGTATATAATATTGCGAGACCTGTCAATGCGGTATAGCAAGGCGTATAATGTATTTTGAGCAATAGAGGGTTTTGTAATAAATTGACCACTACATATTGTACATGTATTGGTATGCTGAGCCAGTGAGGGCTCTGTAATCAGAGCTATCTTTATCAATAAAGCTACGTGTACTAGAAAGCATAATATGTACAGTATATAGAAATTTACTTATTATATATATCTTAACCATACCCTGTATATTCGATATTCGGTCGATAACAAATGGCGGCATTCGAATAACAGGTGTGCCACTTGGACGTCCGGTGTAACTGGGATATAATGCATGTTTTGCACCTGGGTACAATTGTGGTCACTCTATATCCTGCTGGTATGTTTTGTTTATAGGTCAATAAATGCGTATGTGTTGTTTCGAGAGAAATTAGACAAATCAATGCACTGCGCGCAGATGTTGATGGGGGTGTG